>CAXITT010000132.1:822898-847246 GCA_964033795.1 Lymnaea stagnalis | reverse complement strand
TTGGTCCGTTACCCATCACTGATACTGGCAATAGATACATTCTTGTAGTAGTGGACGCGTTCACTAAATATACCCAGGCATATGCACTCCCTGACTGTTCAGCCGAAACAACGGCCGCTACTTTAGTAAACCAATTCTTCTCGATTTTTGGTTGCCCGTTAGAATTGCATTCGGATCAAGGATCCAATTATCAAAGTAAATTGTTTAAACGAGTAATGGAATTACTAGACATTAAGCAAACCAGGACATCATCTTTCCATCCAGCCAGTAACGGACAGGTCGAACGATTTAACTCAGTGTTAATTAAGATGATATCTGCATACGTTGCGGAGAATCAAAAGAACTGGGACGTCCACCTCCCACTGTTGACCAGTGCGTACAGAAACCATCAACATCCCAGTACTGGCTACAGCCCCAATTATTTAATGTTTGGGCGAGAGCTCTATCAGCCCATTCACCTGTCGATGGGGGCTCCATTACCTGATAAATATCTCGGTCAACCCGTACCCGAGTACGTGCTGAAACTTGAACAAAAGTTGGACGACATTTATGCCACTGCCAGGAAACATCTTAAGACAGCAGCTCAGCGTCAGAAAAGGGACCACGATACTCGGGCAGTACAACATAGCTTCAACGTGGGGGACGTGGTTCTCTATTTGGACTTAACCAAACAGGTGGGTCGAAATCCAAAATTGAACCCAAATAAATGGCTCCGAGTACGTGCTGAAACTTGAACAAAAGTTGGACGACATTTATGCCACTGCCAGGAAACATCTTAAGACAGCAGCTCAGCGTCAGAAAAGGGACCACGATACTCGGGCAGTACAACATAGCTTCAACGTGGGGGACGTGGTTCTCTATTTGGACTTAACCAAACAGGTGGGTCGAAATCCAAAATTGAACCCAAATAAATGGCGCGGACCATTCGTTGTCAGTCGAAAATTTAGTGATGTGTTATTTGAAATTCGAGGAGAGGGAAAGACGAGGGCAAGAATAATTCATCACGACCGATTGAAACCCTATTATGACAATAATCTACCCGACTGGATTTTAAAGTTACAAACAAATTGCCTGAGAGACAACTTGATGGGAGCTACTCCGGAGCTTCCACGCGTTCTGCAAGAAGCTTAGAGTGAAGACATTTTGGACACCTAGATTGTAGGGAATGACATGCAATTATTTTTTTGGGGGAAGATGTAAAGCTAACTAATGTTGTGTTAATTTATCTCCAGACATATGAACTCCAGAGTTGAATCGGTAACATAATGTGTATAACATGTAATAATTATGACATAATTATTGTTAATTCGAGTTGAAGTTTTTTTTTTGTGTATAACTTTAAGTACTTGTGAATGTATACCGACCACAATAACTGCTTTTGCTTTGAATTTTGTTTAATATAGTTTTTAAATGTATATCTTAATGCTGTACTATTAATTAAGTTTCAAGATGATGTATTATGCTTGATCTAGTTGTTGTACAATCATAATTGTTGATTGGAGTGAATGTACTAGGCGCTCAAACTGACTCTGACCTTAACCACAACTGTTTAGGAGACCACGGTTGAGGGTCCGTTGAATTCAATAGTCGTAGTCGAAGGTAGGACGACGGGTAGGATTGTTTTACACAAGGAGACGTATTAGAACCAAAGCGAATGACGTCATGTGTATTACTGTGAGCTGTTTGTAAATGAATGCTGAAGGTCCAAGTCACTTGAAGCCATTTAGAAACCAATCATAATAAATTTTAACGGGGATGGTGTGTAATGTCGGGACGACATTGTTTTGTAAGATGGGGGTATTGTGGAGAGTTCGCTGACCACCCAAGCTTGTGGAGAGTCGGACCGCGCCTGACGTAATCTGTCTGACCACCCAAGCTTGTGACCACGCACGAGCGCCGTCTCTGACGTAATCCGTCTGACCGAAGGATCAAGCTTGTGGAGCACGACGGACCCAAGGATCAAACGCCTGACCAATTACGGCCGTCTGACACCCAGACACGACCATCCATCTGACCAGGGCATTTACCTGGGACGTCTAGACCGACAATGGAGAAGGGGGCGGGGTATAATCTGGACTGGGAGGTATAAATAGGGAAGAAGGTGGACGGACTAGAGGGAGAGCAGGGAGAAGTCAGAGCAGGGAGAAGTGAGAGTCGGAAGATGAGTGATAGAGTAAGCAAGTGATAGACCAAATAAAGAACACGAGTTTAATGATCCAATGTATCACCGGAGTTGTTTACTATTTGAGTACCAGATTTAGATGAAGTGTGTCAGATAGTAAGCAAGGTCTCTTACAATATATCATACGATCACCGCTAGCTCAAGAGCTGCAAGATTTGAAGAACAAACTTGGCGACACTGTGTGTGGGGGGGGGGGTAGGGGTGGGGGGATAAATATGGCCTCGGTAAGTTTAAGAAACAACATACATACTCCTTTCTAGTCTAGCTTTTATCAGGCCATACTCCTATCTAGTCCAACTTGTATTATAATGTGAATATTTACCAGCATGGGCCATTAGTCATTTGTAGCCTTTACTATAATTGTACATGGAAGAAAATTATTGAATTAAATGGAATACATCAAACTACTGGAAAACAAAACAAAATAGCGGGGTCTTTGCTGCTGGGTATCTACCGTGTGGTTTTGATTAAATCAAGTCTGCTACTACCAAATCTCTAGGCAGATTGTATGTGGCTAATCAAGGGTTTACGTTCCGCAGCCTCACGGCAAAATCAAATTGCGTTTTGTTCAAACAAACTACACAACCAGTATTTGATTATATAAATTTTGCGATTGTATTTAATATGGTCACAAAACAGTCAACAATATTTGTTTTAATTTATTAAAACTTTAAATTAAAATAAACAGCTCGAGACGATATTTTGAAATGCATGTTTCACCTGAGTAACACACGTAGAGTAACACACGTAGAGTAACACACGTATGTTAGATCTAAAAAAAAACATATCTGAAGATTCTTGTTTTCTTACATTTTTTTCTTGTATTCTTAGATTAAGGCGTGTTTTTATTACTATTTTCCATGGACATTTGTGTGTGTAAATTTAAGAACTCGAACATTGTATTTCTTATTTAAAATAGTTTAAACCGCTTTTTGTGCATAGCTTAAAATCTAAACGGCTGGGCAGATTTTTACCACATACATAGATTCATCGTAGTAACTTAAATATAATTCCCATTTTTTTTTTACTTTCAGAAGTATATCCGTTGTTGATCCAGGTGTTTAAGGCCGTTTAGTGGTATAAAGAGGGGACTTAAAAGTGACCTCCATTTGTTGCGAGTCCGTTGTAGGCAACCAGGGATTTTCAAACTAAACGAAGAAACATGATTTTTTTTAAAGAGGAATTATAATTTATTTTGCAATATTACGTGACGTTATGTTGTTTTTTTTTTAAATTTAATCTGTATTTTCCCGGTGTAATAAACGAAACATGAGAAAGGATTGAGAGAAAACTTTTTTCTAAAGAAAACAAAAGCAAAGCTGGTGACACTAACAATATTAAATTTAATTATTAAAAAAAAAAAAAGGATTATACAAAATCAAATTTAAATTCATAAACAAAAAATAAATAACAGCAAATGAAAAAGGCAAACTCCTCAAATTAAAAATATTACAGTACACAAAAATAAATTTTTTTTTTTTAAATTTCATCTGTATTTACCCGGTGTAAAAAACGAAACATGAGAAAGGATTAAGAAAAAACTTTTTTCTAAAGAAAACAAAAGCAAAGCTGGTGAAACTAACAATATTAAATTTAATTATTAAAAAAAAAAAAAGGTTTATGCAAAATCGAATTTGAATTCATAAGCAAAAAATATATCACAGCAAGTGAAAAAGGCAAACTCCTCAAATTACAAATATTACAGTACACAAAAATAAAATAACGTAACCTATGGTAAAAATCTCTCTCGTGCTCTATCTGCTCTGTTGTCTATGTCTGTCTGTCAAAAACATGACGGGCTTTATATGGGAAATAAATCCAACGTTTTAGTTCAGAAATTCTCGCAATTGCGTCAACTTATGACATTCTTGAGAAGAAATTTTAAAAAAATAATAATAAAAAAAATAATTTCATATTCAAAAATGGAATTCTTTTTCCATTGAAGAACTCTAATCAAAAATTTTAAAAAGTACAGCCGTCCCTCGTCTATCGCGTCTAATCATTTACAGACTATACAGCGATAGGTGAATTTCGGCGAAGTATGATTATTCATTGACCAATCGAATATTTTTGTAGTTTGAGCATATAGAACCTGTTAACAACTTTTTTATATTTCGTTTTTTTAAACATTATTAGAACCTCTTTGGGTGCTCAAAGACAGAGACTTGCAGCTCATACACTAGTAGACCCTGTTGGGGGTCATCGAATATATTGACCTAAAGTTCACACATTACTAGAACCTCTTCGAGGTAATCAAATACATAGAGCTACCGTTCACACAATATTAGACCCTCTGGAGGTGCTCGAATAAAGAGACATACAGTTCACACATTATTAGACCCTCTGTAGGTGCTCGAATACATAGACATGCAGTTCACACATTATTAGACCCTCTGGGGGTGCTCGAATACATTGGCCTACAGTTCGAACGTACAGTAATTTTAATTGTAATACACGTTTGTTTAGTGTCTCACATATCCGAGCCCACGCTGTATCGTATTCACTGTCTCGATCAACTTTTTTTAATGAATACATGTTATACTTGAAAAAAATCCACGATAGAGTAAAACCGACAACGTCGAAGTGGCGAGCGACGACTGTAAATTTCTTTCATACAAAACAGTTTTCGAAAATTTGCTGTAAATTTACAAATTAAGCAATAACATAATTTAAATGTGCAGTAAAATTAATTTCTGGACAAAGAGTCAGCAATAAATTTATCCTTGCCTTTAATCTATTTTACATCCAAGCCATGCTCTTGTAGAGATAAAGTCCGTGTAAGCAGCCTTTGATTTTTTTTTTTTTGGCAGCAATCTTGTTCAAAAAAGAGGATATGGGATTGTGGTCAGTAAAAACAGGTACTGGATGCAATGTAGAGCTAAATTAAACCTAGGCGCTCAGTTTTGCAACTGTGGAGCAATTTATCTGATCGAGATTAAATTTCTCAGAGAAATAACAGATAGGATGGACTACTCTGTGAACATCTCCTGGAAACGAAACTGCACCAATATCAACGTCACTCGCATCCTCAACTGTTCTTCTTTTTTGTTTTGCTAATCTCTCTGTAATAACCTGTCATGCCCACAAATCTTGTGAGTTGTTTCCTAGTAGTGGGTGGAGAAAGTGATAACATTTATATTCTTGTACAGGCTTCAGATGACTTGGCCCAATGTGTGAATTAAATATTCCAAAGCTGCATGACAAAATTCACACTCACTTATTAAGTTTATAGAAAAACTGCCTTCAAAAATTTATTAAACACATATATTAATTAGGTTATATGAATTGAAAAATTGTGTCTGTATATAATTACATCATCAATATAGGCCCTGCAGTTTTCCTGATCGTCAATAATTGCTTTTAACTAAGGGTTGGAGTTTAGATGTAGCGTTTTCATTACAAACGGTGCTACCTTATATTTAAGGTAGTATTGAAAGACGCGATTCCTTTTGCTCTGTCAGACAGGTGATTCTGCCAATGACCAGATAATTGCTCTATCTTTTTATTACGGCGTTTGGCACCTCTACTCGAGCAAGGACATCGTCTATCCTTGGATTACGAAAGGAATCAGACTTTGTCACAGAATTTACATTCCTGAAATCGGTGCAAAACATATCACTTTTGTCAAGCTTCGGGTCTTAAATACATGAAAAAAAAAAAAAACCTCCCGTAACTATAGCTTGGTTCAATGATGTCATTTTCAAGCATATACTTAAATTCAGACCACATGTTCGCCTTGAGACTTGCGGAAAGCGCACTTTCGCATTTGCTGGTCCAACAATGTGGAACGCCTTTCCAGTCGATCTCAGAAACAATCAGACACTGGAGTCCTTTTAAACCGATTTAAAGACACTTTTATTTCGCAAACACTTCTGGGATGATTGTCTACCTTATTTTCCAGTTAAAGCATAATGGCTGTGTTGCTTAGGGTTTTATGGCTAGAAAGACTTTGACATTGTATGAATTAGTTTTTGTAGTGTTGCGTTTGTTTTAAATGTGGTAAATTATGGATTTTTTAATTATTTTTTTTTACTCTTGTACCGCGCTTCGAGCCTTTGGGGATGAAACGTGTTTTTGAAATACACTTTATTATTATTATTATTATTATTATTATTTTGAGTTTTTATGGATTGACCGTGTAGGGATCTTGCTAGATGGGATCTGCATTGCCAATGTCAACATTGTGAACAGCAATATTTATTTTATTCAAAATATCAGTAAAACGTAAAATAAAATCAGTAACAATAGATTTAAGGACGTGTGTTTATGATAATAAATTTCTAAGTTGCTTATCTCAGTTGGCCAGAATTTCAGCATTTCAACAACGAAATGACCAACTTTTGCTGGGACAGTATTATACATATCATGGACATTTTCTTTAGGAACTAATGTTAAAGATGATAGTATGTTAAAATTAGTATCTGATGATGGGAAATTATCATCCTAAAGTATTCCAACATATTCTTTAAAAAAAATTATCAAATTGCATAACTGCATCTTTCTTTTGCTGTTAATATGATATAATTTAAGTCGTTAACTTTGGATTCAGTATCACAAAGACCGTAATATCTCGCCTGCAGTGCTTGTCCTGGTACTGGCAGAAGCACAAGAACTTTGCCCCGGAAAGCAAACTGCTTGAATTTAGCGTTTTTATCCTACCAAACTTTTAGAACTGAGTACTGTTAAATGAGATTCAGCCAAAATATAAGCATCAAAAAATATATGTATAAACTTTTAGGCATGGTCCATCGTGATGATAAGTCTTTATCTTTTGCGTGTAATACATTTTAGTGGCCAGGCAATGATGATGCCTTTACTTCTTTGCATTCCTAAAGAAATTCTTCAGCGCTTCCCTGACAGAACTGTTACTACAGTACAGTAGCGGGTTGAGGACGGCATTCGAGTAGGCAATCCACATAACTAACACCACGAGCCATAGCGGAAGGCTGTCAATCAATTGGAAAAACACGAGGGCGAAGCTCAGCGACGGACACCAACAGACGGTGAAACAGATGACCAGACTGCCCACTGTTTTATAGGCTTTGAGATTTCGGCTCCGTGGCATAAGTGTTGACTTCGGAATAGAATCACGTAGGCTACCTACAGGGAATCTATTATTAAATTGTATAACCTGCAAATATGATGAGTTGGGGCTACCTGGAATTTCTTCACACGGAAAAGTTGTTTTAATTCGACTTGGAACGTTTTTACTAAAGTTCTGATCAACAACGTTGGTGTTATCCTTGTCAGAAAGATCACAAACAGAAATAATGCTAGATTCGCGACAATGATAAACAGCATTCGGTGCAGTCTTAGGTGTTCCTGTGATGTCCCTTCTTTTGAGTCGAGTGTTCTTATCCGGATACTTGACGTTTTGGAATAAATACCGCTGATGTGTCTTGGCCATAAGAATTTTTCGTTGATTGTTAAATTGTTTAACCTTCTTCAAAATAACGAAGTATTGGACGTACGTACTAACGAATAGGACACAGAATCCTAAAACCACACTGATCCCGAGGTAGCCCCGGCTTATAACCTGGACGCATTCCTTCCCGGTGCAATAATATCTTTTGCTTTGTGGGTCATTGTGTGCATTACGTACAAAAAGAAGCAACAGGTTTAAAACGACGGGTAATACCCAGGAAACCGCAACCATGACATGCCCCGTCCTGTTCGTCAGAGCCCTGTACTGCAGAGGTCGACATATGGCCAGAAATCTGTCCACAGACAAGCAGTTGACGTGGAGCAGAGACGAGCAAACCCAGGTGTAATTTATGAAATTTCTCGCCGAGCATAGACCGTGACCAAATACCCAGATCCCGTTCTCGATCACTTCAATGACTCCCAGGGGCATGACGAGGCAACCACACATCAAATCCCACGTGGCCAGTGATGTCATGAGCAGCTTCGGAATGGTGCTGTTACTCCGGGTTGTTTCGGTGCTGCTGTTGACATCGTAGAAGGTCAAGGCGATGATGACTGTCACGTTGGCGCAGAGAGTACACGCCGTGATGGCTGACAGCAAGATGGCCAAGAACGCAGCGGTCGGGTCTGTAAAGAGGTTTTCGGTGTGAGCCTTGTAAATCAGAAACAAAACATTGCACTGCGAGTAATTCATTTTTGAATTGTATAAGGAAGTGTTGATATTAAAAATTATTGCTTAAAAATTAATAGTTTGTTGTTAAGAATGCCAATGTTCTGTTTAAAAAAACAGCGGGCTAGATCATACAAAAGTCTAATTTAACCTCCAAATGAAACAATAGAAGTCGAACAGTATCAGAAGAAGCACATTCTCCCTCCTAAACGATTTGATCCTCCGTAAATTCAAATAGATCCCAGTAATGCATTTGGTTTCTGCTTTAAAGCATCAGTGTTCGGATTTCCCTGAAGATCATGTGTTCAAGTCAGTGTCCTTGATTCATTTAAATTGAAGAATTTATTTTTTTATTTAAAAATCCAACCAGATTTTTTTTTAACAAAGTTGTCAAGATTGAAATAAAAATCTGTCCAATTTTCTGAAAAGCTGGTGCGTAAATCGGGGAACACTGTAATATCTGTAGATTTAAAAAAATAAACAAATCATGAGCGTTACTTCATACTAAAATGTTGTAATTATTTTACTAACTGAATCATGACTGACATTGTGTGGCATTGTAAGAAAAAAGATTACAAGGTTTATAGAGAGTGCAATTGCTGAAATATAACAATGTCTGATTTTCTTAGTGAATTCTTCCCCCGTGCAGTTCCACCCTCGCCGTCGTTTAACGGAATAGCCATCCTTTTGGCAAAGACTCTAGAAATGTCCAATCGCGATTGGGAACAGGCTGACGCTAAGACTTAAATTATTTAAGAACTAGAGGGTATGACCTGGTGTTTGAGGGGATAAAACACGAAATATTCTAGAATTACTAACACAATCACTCACTATATCTTCACAAGGGGGTGACAACATTTTGAAATGAAAGAGAGTTATCCTAGTTACAACATTGTAGAAGAACGCGCCATTTTCCACTCAGCTCGTTAACCGTGGGCGTGTTGGAAAGGGGTTGGGGGATGGGGGGGGGGGTCTGTTACATTGTTTGCACACGGTTTAATTGATATAACAGACAAATTTGCAGCTACAAGCTCGGGGCCAGGCTTTTGCCATGGTAATACAATCATGACACTTGGGGGGTTGAGGGGACAGGCGATATTGATTTTCTATAGCTTAAAGTTTACCAAAGGAGATGTATTGAAATTATTAACATGCCTTTGAATTTGAAATGTTCATAGAAATATAAATTTGGAACACCCTTCCAGTCGCTCTAAGAAACAGCCAGACACTGGAATCCTTTAAAACAGATTTAAAAAAACATCTATTTCGCAAACACCTTCTGGGGTGATATTAACTGAAAAAGATGGTAGATAGCGAATATTGGCTTGTGTTGCTTTTGGTTGAAACGGGATGAAAGACTTTGGCTTGGTCTGCTCGTTTGTAGTTTTTTATTGTTGCATCTGTTTTTGTTTTTTTTAAAGTGGTAAATTTTAGATTGTTTTTATTTCTCTTTTTAATTTAGTTGACTTTGTACCGCGCTTCGAGCTTTTGGGATGAAGCGTGTTTTTCAAATAAACTTTATTATTATATATATATTCAGTGGTGTAGCTAGGGATGGTGACACCCGGTGCGATAAACTCATGGTGTCACCCACCCACCCCCTCGCCACAAAAAAAAGGAAGAAATTCATCATGGAAGTTGCTTTTTAACGGTTGGTGGGGGTAGGTGACACCATGAGTTTACCGCACCGGGTGACACCATGAGTCTATCGCACCCTAGCTACGCCACTGAATATTATATATGTGATTCAAAAAACGTTTCTTTATTTAAATAAATAAGAATGAATCATTTAAAGATTGAAAATAAATTCATTTTAATGTGTGTGTTTTTTAAACCGATTCTTATACTTAGAATCGTCCGACCACACCGTATTTGGTTTTAATGGAAAGCCCTAATTCTCAGAATTTAGATAAATATAGCCTCATGTCAGTTACGGAAGTTACCGAACACTTCAATCGACGTGGAATAATGACTGTGTTTTTCTGACCTAAACATAGGGTCATCACATTTCTGGCGCATCAACCTCGAAGTTTTAATAATGCACGCATTTGGATTGGTTACATTTGTGAAAAATGTATGTGTGAATGGTTATCCTTTTATGAATCTCGGTTAAACCGAGCAGTGTGTGCTTAGTGTGCTGTGTAAATGTGCAATTTTTCAATTGGGTGTCACCCCTAAAATTGTGTCACCCGGTGCGGTCCGCACCCCCCCCCCCGCACCCCCGTCGCTACGCCACTGTATTTATTATGTTCTACGTAAATCATACTTTTTTTTTCAATAAAAACAGAAGGAAATGCTAAGAGGTGCATGAGATTATCACGTAATGTATTCATGCACTCAGAAATACAGTAAAAATAATTATTGAATATTATATTACTTAAATTTCAGTATTACCTGCTGGTGTGGGAATTCAACGTCTGATATTAAACACCACATAAACCGACTAATCAAGAAAGCTAGGAACATAACACAAACTTAACATCCTTCACTTGAACAACTATTTGAAGAAAGATGTTTTTTGTAAAACTAAACACATTTTGGATGATACAGCCCACCCTCTTCATCACAGATACTTAGGATCGGGCCGTTCGGGACGAATTCTTTACATCAGGGCGAGGACTGACAGATATAAAAATTCTCTTGTTCCCCAATCTGTACGAATTTCACGGCGTGCTTCCTCTGAAGTCACACATCTGAATGAGAACTAATAAGTCCCCGATTTTGCTAAGAGAACTCACTGAACGGCTGTTTGAAATAATTTATTATAAATGTCTTGTGTTCAAATTGTTTTATTTTTGTGCTTAAAATGTATAGTGCAATCAAAAAAACCTTTCCATTTATTTGGATCAATAAAAGAATCTTATCTTTTCTTACAATATATATATATATATATATATATGTGTGTGTGTGTGTGTTTGTGTGTGTGTTTGTGTGTGACAGTTTGTGTGTGTGTGTGTGTGTGTGTGTGTGTGTGTGTGTGTGTGTGTGCTGGTAAATTTTCTTAAATACTACAATTCATACTGCCGACAGGAAATCTGATATTGGTGAGCTGGTCAAATTAAAATATTATAAAGCTTTTGATGGAAATACAATTCTAGAAATTATTAACGGCAAGTCTCTTTGAGGTACCCGAACCATTTCCAGCTGCTCCACGATAGGTCAGTGGTTCTCAATGTGACAATATGACACGGTGGATGGGGGGAGGCTCAGCTAGTTTTAGAGTAGCAACGATTGAAATACCGCAAACATCGTGTGAGTGAGTGTGCATGTGTGTGTGGGGGGGGGGGATTGTGGAGGAACTATGGATTTACAGTTATTTGATAAATAATGTTAATATGTATATGACCTCCAATAGACTTAGTGACGGGTTGCTATCTCCTGACTATTGTAGCTTGTATCACGGCTTGAATATTCAACAACGTAGAGGATTAGATTTTTCAACATGAATTTAATTATACATGGTAAAAGGGTATTGAGTTAAACAGAATAAATAACACCGGACAAGAACAAAAAAATCTGATTTTTTTGTTTGTTTGTTTTGTGTTATTTTGTTTTTTTTTGTCTTTTGTTGTTTTGTCTGCTACTGATAAATTCAGATTGTTTGTAGTTTTGGAGCTCTAGAGTGAAAAATTGTATGTGTATTATAAAAAATTACACAAATAGTATTTGCTTATATATTGTTACTTAAATTGTATAAATTTAACTTAAAAGTTTATTCTATTTCCAAGAAATAAAAAATAAAAAAGGTATCCAATGTACGATTTATTAAATTATAAAGTGCCGAAGAATACAATAACATGTACGAAAAAGGGAATCTTATGATGATGTTTTAAATCATAAAGAAACAAATGTAATTTAATCAAGTGAAAAAATCAGTTTAAAATTTTTCCTCCAGCTTAATTCTAGATGAGTTGAGAATGACTTTAGGTATAACTTGCTCTTTGGCTCCTGAGTGGCCCCTGTTGCCCGCTGGAGAAACCATCTGTAAAACACAACTCGTCCTTTTTGGAAATCGCAGTGGACCTGATGCGTTGATTCCAAGATGAAGACGTTGTCATTACGATCATCTTCGTCTTTGTCAAATGCATAACAGGTCTTCAGACGGTGGGGGGGGGGAGTGTATAGGCCATGAATGGTGATTCCTTGACGACGTGGTCGTTAGGAAGGGGTATGAGTGAACAGGGATCCCAGCCCTCACAGAGTATGTAGAAGCTGTATGTGAGATTGATTGAGTGAGAGGGTGACTGAGAGATATATTGGATAGATTTAGTTTTGGTATCCTGTAAGTGGATAAGGCCGTGAATAGTAGTACATAGTGCAGGTGGCTTCTAATCTATTTCATGGAATAGTAACCCTTTCTTGTGTAAGCTCAGTCAATTTCATACAAGTGTGTAGAAGTGGTGACAGCTGACATATATCTATATCTTCAAATCACTAAAGAGAACTAATCACAGTCAAAGACGACTGGCCACAATAGACAACACCAATAATTAAGGAAGAAATAGCTTGCATCAAGGACTCCAATGTTAAAGAGGTTTTTTCGAGTTGCTTCTATTATTATGTTCATTTTTTGTACATACATTCATTTAGCTAGTATAATTATTTTAAAATTATGATATATCTCTCACATAACATTTAAATAATAAAAAATCTGCAGATATTTTAATTTACACTGAGGATTGATTAGTGTTGTATGTATTGTGTTACCTTGGGCACATCAAATCAATGGGTTGTTATGAAAACAGTCTAGAGATTATAGCATAGCTCGCCTAAAAGTAACAGAGCTCATGGCAGACGTCTAGGGGACATTATGGACATCTCCCTCTTTGCTCATCGCTTTCATCAACCGAGTTTAGTGGTGCAACATCCAGATGAGGGAGTTGCTTGTAGGATTAGTACATTGTCTCTTTTATTTTGTTTTTTTTTTTGTTTTTTGTATTAAAAAAAATCTACTACCAACCAGTTCTAAGAAACGATAGATTTGGTGAATTCTTTGTTAAATATGCACTTTATGAAATATCAACACACATCATTGAATGTATCTTTATATCCAATAAAAAACAGTGCATTGAATGTATCTTTATTGATTAATACAAACAAAGTACATTGAAATATCCTAATAGCAAATAAAAACACAGTACATTGAATGTATCTTTAAGAAAAACAAAAACACAGTACATTGAATCAATGTTCCCTCTAAGGTTTGCTGATTCGTGTGCAAAATCATACAGTTGTGTGCAAAGTTGTACAGAATCAATTTTTTTTTGTGCGCAAAATTTTGCAGCCCACAAACACAAACAGACACTTACTTGGAAATTTGCTGCGCGGATACTCAAAACTGCTGCGCAGTGTCTGTAAGTTAGCTGCGCGGCCGCACAGCCGCACAGCCGCGCACCTTGAAGGGAAAATTGCATTGACTGTATCTTTAAGACAAACAAAAATACAGTGCGTTGAATGAATCTTTATGACAAATAAAAATACTGTCCATGGAATGTACCTCTTTGACATCAAAATAGCTTTATTTAAGGAATGATTGATATTTTTATAATAAAGTCATTTTAAAAATGTAACTAGTAAAATTTATCAGAAAATTAAAATGGTCATCGAATCACTTTTTGAAAATATTAATATGTGAAACAATCGGCCATTTAGTGAAGCAGGCCGCCAACCCCCTGGGGCTCTAGTCTCATTGTTGGTAGTGGCTTGCCGATTAAAGGGCGCTTCCAGCTATCCCCGGAAGTTACCCGGGGCGCAGAATCACCTTTTAGGGGACCTTTGTGTGCAGAAAAAGACGTGCATGGTTTCTGCGTTAAAAGAACACAGCTGTATAGTACCAAGCCAATGGCACAGCTGTATGGTACCAAGCCAATGGCACAGCTGTATGGTACCAAACCAAATACAGTTGAAAATAACGACAGAAATAGGCCTGGATCATGACTACTAGTTGCGCTAATGGATGTGAGGCATGGGTATGTTGTGACAGACCACGGTAAGTGGGTGTTAGTGGGACGTTAAATATATCCATGCCAGTAGTAGGAAGTTGGATTGCTGCTTCTGTAAGAGCAGCACTGCCAACTTGCCAGGTGCTCATTGGTTGATATCGCCGTACATTATTTCAACAATAGAAAAAGGATCAATTATCAACTTATCAATATATAACCTTATAACGTATCAGCTGCATGCCAGTATATGAGAATGACTAGTTTTGAAAATTCGTAAAAATTATCATAAATTTATGTAAAGAAATCAAAGAGATTTGTATAACACTGTCAATAGATTGAACAAAAAGAATTTAAAAGTCTATTTAAATGTAAAACGTTTCAAATTGATAAGATGATATATTACCTTAAGAAATGGGGTCAGCGGGCCGTCGAGCTAGCGCTCTTTATGCCCTCCCCAAAACAACCCTCCCCGGTATTGGGCCGCAGAGCGGCACGTCAGGACAGCCCCCACCCGAGTCAGTTCGACGGGGTTCCGCTGGAGGCCGCCCCAACCCAAAGACACCCGTTTGGTCCGACACTGTGTTTGTACACAGTGCACACAATCGACTTTCTCATGAGTATATTGAATCATTGATCCAGTTTATACCGGTCATAAATTGTCTTCTTTTAATATAATAATAACTAGATATATCCCGCCAAACATTGGAGATAGCAATGCGTGAACTTCCCATCTACTCAAGTTACTTGACAAAACATGAACTCAAGTAACGCACATTTAAGAATCCCAATTTTTACTACACCTCTTTCCCCCATGATACGTCACTGCACTTTTTTTTTTATTTTAAGCCCATGAACTACCGGTATATTAATTATTGTGATGTCCAAACCACTTTTAAATCGAATATTTTTACAACATACTTTAATTGAGACGATTTCAGTTACCGAAAAGAAAATATTAATCACCAAACGCAGTTGCGCTATATAAAAAAATGTATACCATTTAGCCTAGTGATCGGGAATTATATTTAGCGCGCTTTTGAACTCATGATTGAACCATACTTTCTTTCAAAAATTTAGAATTATTTTTAATATACTCTCAATACCAAATAAGCAGATTAGGATGCAATGCAATAGAACGCAGTCCATTAGGAAGCAGTCGATTAGGAAGCAATGCACGACTCACACCAGAAGAGTATTATATAATATATATATATATATATAGAGTTAATAAAGAACAG
This sequence comes from Lymnaea stagnalis, assembly GCA_964033795.1. NCBI lineage: Eukaryota > Metazoa > Mollusca > Gastropoda > Lymnaeidae > Lymnaea > Lymnaea stagnalis. Next base: position 831,790 of record CAXITT010000132.1, on the reverse strand, counting down.
TCAAACAGTCCATAGAATGGACATCGGTCTACATTTTGCCAAAGTCAAATGTCATTTTATATTGAATACAAGAGGCAAAGGAAACAATCTATAGTAACAGTAACAAGGCTAAACATTTTCTGTGCCTTTGACATTTTCAGCGACATTTTTAAATTTAATTCGGCAGAATATTATTAACATTTATTTCAATAAAAGAGAATTAAATCACATATTTCTACATTTATTTCCTATAAAGTTTTGATAAGTTGTTGATTTTTTTAATGAGAACGGATTTTTTTTGTTAAATCGTACTGAAATTTGTTTGTTAACGTATATTGTCTATGTGTTGAGTAAACTGTAATTTGTAGTTTATGTGTAAATATTTAATTTATAATGTGGGCTTAATTAAAGTGTTTGTATTCGTGATATGATACTGATGGCTTGTGTAAATAAATTGAATGTCCTGCTTGGTGATATGTCTTTATATTGTGTGTCAAAAATAAAAATAAAACATTCCTCTGCTGTGATCAAGTCTTTACTTTTTTTGCGTTCCTCAAGAAATTCTTCACGGCCTGCCTGACAGAACTGTTACAGCAGTAGAGTAGCGGGTTGATGGCCGCATTTAAGTAGGCAATCCACATAACTGATACCACGAGCCATGGGGGAAGGCTGTCAATCAACTGGAAAAACACCATGGCGAAGCTCAGTGACGGACACCAGCAGACGGTGAAACAGATGACAAGACTTCCCACCGTTTTATAGGCTTTGAGATTCCGGCTTCCTGGCATATGTGAGCCCTTAGGAATAGAACCACGTAGAATACTCACAGGTAATCTATTATTATAATTTAGAATCTGTAAGGACGATGAGGTGGCGTAACCTGGAATTTCTTCAAACGGAAGAGTTATTTTAATTTCTCTTGAAAAGTCTGGATCAGCAACGTTGGTGTTGACCTTTTCAGAAAGATGACCAACAGAAATAATGGCCAAATGGTGACAATGATCAATTGCATTCCTTATTATTTTTGGTGATCTCTTGATACCATTTTCTCTGAGCCTTTTTTCCTTATCCGGGTACTTGACGTTATGGCTTACACACTGTTGATGTTTTTTGGCTGTAAGAATGTTTCGTTTATTCTTTAACTGTTGAACTTTTCTCATAATAAGGAAGTATGGAACGTACGTGCAAATGAAGGGAACACAGTATATCAACACCAAACTGAATAAGAGGTAGCCACGGCTTATAACCTGGGAGCATTCCTTCCCGGTGCAATAATATTTAGTGCTGTGTGGGTCGCTGTACGCATGATTGACAAAAAGAAGCACTAGGTTTAAAACGACGGGGAATATCCAAGAAACCGCCGCCATGATATAACCCGTCCTGTTGGTTAGTAGCCTGTACCGCAGGGGTCGACATATGGCCAGAAACCTATCCAAAGACATAAAGTTGACGTGGAGCAGAGACGAGCAAACCCAGGTGTAATTCATAAAATCTCGCGCCATGCATAGTCCGTAACCAAATACCCAGATCCCGTTCTCGATCACTTCAATGACCCCGAGGGGCATGACGAGGCAACCACACATCAAATCCCACGTGGCCAGTGATATCATGAGCAGCTTCGGAATGGTGCTATTACTCCGGGCCGTTTCAGCGGCGCTGTTGACATCGTAGAAGGTCAAGGCGATGATGACTGTCACGTTGGCGCAGAGAGTACACGCCGTGATGGCCGACAGCAAGATGGCCAAGAACGCAGCTGTCGGTTCGGTAAAGAAGTTCTCCGTGTGAGCCTTGTAAATCAGAAACAACACGTTGCACTGAGAGTAATTCATTCTTAAATGTATAAGTTATTGTTCAAATAAACATTGTGATACAGAAGTGTAATAGTAAGACTGTTCATGTTCTGTAAAAAGAAAAAAAAAAAGAACATCATGTCAGAACAAAGTTCCGATGAGCCATGGAAGTATTTAAAAGAAGACAAGCGGAAACAGAAAGGAAAAAAAACAACAAACAATGCTCCCTCCTCTACAATTTGATCCTTCGTAAACTGATGTGCTTCATTGCCGTGATTTCAGTTTCTGCTACCAGGCCACGGTAGAAGACTCACAGTCTCACACGTGAAACAGGTGAAAGGCCGGCCTAGTTCTGTGTGGTGTGCAACCCAAGACCGAAGATGTGAAAAAACAGTGACATTTAAAATAAAAAATTTAATTTAAAGAAAAATGTGCCTATTTCCCTGAGCTCAGACATTTCGCATGACGCTCGCTGCGTCATAGAGGAACACGAACAATGACAACACCAAAAAACAGTCGCTTGCCCCTAAAGAAACACAATAAAGCTGTTCACCCATGTTCAGACGTCACGCATGACGCTCGCTGCGTGAAAGCCTTTTTTTTTTTTTAACCACTCAGTACTATTAATATAAGACATATGAGTTTGATGTGGGCTGGTTTTGAAAGAGGAAGCAGGACTCACCAGAAGCAATATATATATATAAATAAGAGATGGAGAACACTAATGTTTTAAATTATTTTCTTTTTTTTCTTTTTTTTATCTTTTTTTTTTCTATTTCTCCTATCTGCTGAGCAAAGGCTCTTAGTCGAAACGAACTATTTTAATTGTCCTGTCTTTATATTTCAAACTTCCACGTACCTTGTTCCAATCGATCCTTCAAGGAAAATAGTTGAGTACAATAACAGAAAGTTTAACCAATCTCAGCGGGGAATACAGGTGGGCACTGGAAAGTTAGAGGAAGAGCACAGGTAGCGTGTAGGAAGAAAATGTTTATAACTAAGGAACATCATACATAAGACAGCTGTAGTTACTGAGAAATTCGTCAATGCCAAACAGCTGATTTGATGAGCGCGAGGACCTAGCGTCGTAAATGGGATCCAGCTCTATTGGTCAATTTTGCCGTGGATTGTTTTCAGTAAATTCTTCACCGCACATCTAACAGACCTGTTGCAGCAGTAGAGGAAAGGGTTGATGGCGGCGTTAGTGTAGGCGAACCAAATGACGAGCTCGACAAGCCAAAGGGGCAGGCTGTCCCTTAGCTTAAAAAATACACCAAAGAAAGTCCAACAAGGACACCAGCAGATTGTAAAACACAGCACAATACACCCGACCGTCTTGTAAGCCTTCAGATTTCTACTCCTCGGTAGTGGTTTAGGTATCTTCTGATTGGAGACTCCTCGCATGGATGCAGATTGTGTATTTGTGAAATGGCATGGAGCTGGAGAGGTTGATGTACCGGTAATTTTTGCAGTGGCGTTGGCGTGATTGTAGGGAATTATTACAGATCTTTTCCTAACTGCGGGCAAACGTCTGGTCCCGACGTCGTCTGCTCCAGGGCTGGTGAATTTGTCTGTCACAACGCAATCCCCTTCTGTTGAATCAGCTTCTCTCGGTGTTTTGTCTACTTCCAGTTTTTGAGCATTTTGATTAATAGAGCAAGTATTATTTTGTGTACCGTCGCATGAAATGAAAATAAAAAAATTGATCTTATAAAAAATTACAGGAATGACACTTGCGTTCAGAGCTTCTCCATTTTGAACAGTTTTATTCTCTCCCATGTGAGATGTTCTTTCCCTTTCCTTAGCACCACAGGTCACACTCTGTGCTGTAAGCTTGGAACGATTTTTGTTAAGTGTTACCACATTTCTTAGAATAAAAATGTACACAATGTAGGAGCTGAAGAAAGGAACGCCAAAGGCTAGAACGATGATAACAATCAAATAAATGTGGCTGAATTTCTGAGTGCATTCTTGCCCCGAGCAGCGCCACCCTCGCCGCAGGTCATCGTCCGATCTTCCTATCATGTCATAATACGGCCAGACGTTGAGAAGGGCGGGAACTCCCCACGACACGGCAATCATGACATACCCAGTCTTTTTAGTCAGACCCCTGTACAAAAAGGGCTTGCATATGGCGACGTATCTGTCGATCGCCATGCAGTTGACGTGCCAGACTGCGGAGATCGCCCACCAGTATGTCACATATAAACGCGCGGTGCACAGAGACGGCCCGTAAATCCAGCGTCCATTTTCCTTGAACTCTATCAATCCGAGAGGCATGACGAAAAGACCACACAAGAAATCGCAGGCTGCCAGTGATGTCATCAAAAGCTGTGGTATACCACCAGAGGTTATGAAACTTCTCTTTCTGCTTTTGGAGATTGTGAGTCGGCGCTTGAAGAGCATAGCCACGAAAAAGGCGAAGTTCGCGAACAGTGCGACAGATGCTATCATGCCGAGAAACACGGTCGTTGTGACCGCGGCGTAATCGGTCTGTGAGAATATACTCTCATAGTGAACACGGTATGAAAAGTAGATGAAGCTGCACTGTGAAGAATTCATTTTTGTGTTTCAATGAGTTGACTTGATTTCACCAACACACGAGATACAGGCCTATTTGTGAAATATTGCATTTAGATTAGTTGAGTTATTTTTAAAATAATATTAACAAACGGGATTGTTGCGAAAAGTAATTTTAAGATATTAGTCTCACCTTGCAATAAAATGTGCAGAGTGTGTCCGACTTGTCAATTTTGGGGAATCGTTTTCCTGTTTTGATACTGGGCGGAAAAACGCCACTCAATTACGTCCAAAGTTGATAACACGAGTTGAGACCTGAGAGACAAACGTTTATCGGACACAAAGTCTGAGGTTTGAGCTAATGCGTGGACTTTGGAAATAACTGACGTCCATTAGAGGATTCAATAATTTCAAGATGAGTTACAACTAATACAGTTTAGGCGGCTCTCTGTTTAAACATGGATGGAGGTTTGTACAAACACGCCTGTGGCCAGCCATTGGCGATGTTTAGCACAACCAAACAAACCATTTGTGGACATTCCGTCGGCACATTGTCGGATATCACGAATTGACAACTCCATGCATTTAACTTCTTCCACGGCAAGTGGCTGTAAAACACCTGGTGACAGACTTTGATTGCTGATATCTCAAGTGCCCTTTTAATAATCTTTCTCATACTCCACCAATCCACAGGGCTGTTTAAAGTGTTTGCAAAGATTTCAAAACACTGACGTTGTTCTGCCTCACCATATCTTGGTGCGTCAGGACGGATTGTCTCTACTTACAGAGGGGTGGGGACATATGCAATGTCAATTTTGACTGCCTGTTGTCTTCATGTCTTCGTGAGACATTGGATTAGTCGGATATTTATAGTTAAATGCCACCCTTGCTACAATTGATGCCAGGTCAACAATGTTGAAAAATACAACCAACTGTCATCTTTTAATTTTAGTTCTTGTATTGACAGAGGTAACCTTCACCATTTGGTCCATGGGGAATATGTCTCCTTTTATTTTGTTGTTATAGAGCACAATCTCTGGTTTCTTGTATTCGGTTTCACGATCTATATCTGGATGAGTGTGTATTGTGTTCAAGAGCAATACATTTTTTCTGCTTCGAGCTCTAATATTTGACAAGGTTTTTTTCTAGTCTGAACAAAAACACTGATTTGTTGAGGGGCATAGCCTACTTTTGCTTGAACCCCTTGTGTAGGAACATCTTGTCCCGTGTCACTGTTCCAACTAGGGTGAGTCGGTTCTTCGCCATTGGTTCTGCGAGCTGTAGAGGAATGAAATAATTGTGTGTTCTGAAATTGTGGACCTTTCCTTGGAAGTCCATTGTCAGAGAAATCACAGTCTCTGGGGATATGCAAACATTTCTCTTTGCTTGCATGACACTTGCATTTTCTTTGCTGAGATATGGGCAGCCTCTAAAAAATAGTTTGAAGACGATTCGCAGGCCCAGAAGATTTGTATTCCATATTTGTCGAACTTGTTTGGCATCAATTGAATAAATCTTCACCGACCTCTGAAATCAACCAGTTGCTCACCTACTGTGATGTTCTCTCCAGAAAAAAAGTACCTCGCCAAATAATTAAGGAATGCTTCTCATAAATCTCTAATGGGAGTAAAAATGTCATGAGCCAGAAATGATTTATCTAGTATCCTTGTTGTCAAAGCAAATATGAATCAGAAATTTGTTGAATATCTTCATTGAAAATGTTGCCCTAAAAAGGAGAATTTCCATCAAAAGGGTTAAATAAAAATTCTACTGAAGTGCTGTTGAAGTGAAGAGAACAAATGCATCAGTGGGAGAAACTACGTGATCTGTGAAGGCAACTAAATCATGCCACATTGTAAAAACGAAAATGACATAAAGACATAATAAGGGTAGAGGCTGCAATCGAGTTGGCAAAGTAGGAAATGAGTTAAACAATGTAAAACAATGTTATTCTGATTTTTCTGTTGTTTATTCGCTGACGAAGGCTTTTCTTATAAATATTTACCATTTTAAATATTATATGTTTAACATTATCGAATTTAATATATTGGTATCTTCTGATCGGTTTGATACTTCGAGGTGCTAAAGAAATGTCTCACGGCTCGCCTAAATGATGCGTTACAGCAATACATTAGGGGATTGAGTGCGGCGTTCTTGTTGGACATCCACAAAATTAAGCTTACAAGCCACGCTGGAACCGAATCGACCGCCTGGAAGTAGAAGCAGCTGAAGGTCAAGGACGGACTCAAGCAGACGGTAAGACAAAGAAGAAGACTGCCCACTGTTTTGTAAGCTTTCAGATTTCTGTTCTCTGGCATCTGCGCCATCTTTGGATTGGCGTTACGTTGAATCTACACGGATATTGGATTGCTGCCCTGGATTCTTGGCAACTGGTCACAGTAAAGGATGAATCAATTCTCGTAAATTTAAAAAGATTTTGATCTTCTTAATAAAATGCACAGGCATTGTCATTATTAAATTACGCGTGACAGAAACATCTTCAGATATTTTTAGAATTTGTCATGAATTATTTATGATAGTCTGATTTTTATTTAGTTGTTTTTTTTTTTTGCCATAGCTTCAATGAAATCTTTACGATTAGATCGTACTACGTGACTCATCCGCCATTTATTACTTCTGACGACCTTCCAAAGAACAATGAAGTACAAAACGTAAGAATTGACCAAAGAAACGCAGAAGATGAAAAGTACAGTAAATATAATGTAAACGTGGCTGGAAAAAATTCTCCTTTCATCTCCAACGCAGTGGTATGTCTTTTGTAGAATTTCTTGTTCGTTTTGTAAATTTATAATCAGGGTCACCCCGTTAAGAGCCACGGGGACAGTCCACGAGATGGCCATCATGACGTACGCGGACTTGTTCATCAAAACTCTGTACAGCATAGGACTACAGATGGCCAGGTATCTGTCAATAGCCAAACAGTTGATCGGAAGTAAAGAAGTGCCTACAGATGGCCAGGTATTGTCAAAGGCCAAACAGTTGATCATAAGTGCATAACCAGGTCTCAGATATAAATATCCTTACTTGACACACAGGGCCACCAAGGATCCCTCGTTCGTCCTCTATGACCTCGAATGCGGGAAAAGACATGGAGCCGCACCCAAAGATCATATCACACGCTGCCAGCGATATCATCAAGAGTTTCGGGAATTCCGTGGTGTGCTCCACTTGCAGCCTTCCTTCTTGCCCTGGAGCCGTCAAGGTGGCGATAATGGTTGCGTTGGCGCAGCAAGAAAAGGCTGGGATTGCCGAGAAGAGCATCGAAATAAAAAAATAGCAGTTTGGTGTGTTTCGGAACACATCCTCTGTGCGAGCGATATAAATATAATACAGACATTGCACTGTGAGTAATTCATTGATTTGTTATAGTTTTTTTTTTTTTTTTATAATCAGAATAATTCCCTTAAAGTTCCAGACCTTATGAAAATGCGCAGTTCATCAAAAGCAGTCCGTAAATGTTCCCGAGAAAATCATTTTTAAAAACTTGGAAGTGAACTTATTGCAATATGGGCCTAAATGGTTGGCAATCTGATGCGACGCTGGAACCGCATGAGTCTTTTTGAACAAAAAGATTCCGTTTTTAAAACTCATTGCGTCGAATGGTAAGTTGTCTAGGAGTTGCTCGCCTTTCGCATGGCCAAAGAAAGCAATGTCAGGGTCTGGGCCTTTCTCCAAGCCCATACAAGACTGATGTGTAGTGAGAAGTCAAAATAACAATGAGACGTTTGAAGATCCGGGTTCTTTATATATCGGCTAAGTGTGCAACACCGTCCAATAATTGCATACGAAAAAAAAATCGCTCATGTGCGGAATAAACACGGGTGTGCATAAAAAAAAAATCATACACACATCTATCATAAAACAATCTCATATCTGCCTAGCAAAAATATAATGATAATTTCACTCCTATCACGACAAATGAATAACTCAACTCTCTCATCAAAATCTAATTCTATTTTAATATCTCTCATGTCTGACTAACAAGGGTACACGACTGTGGTGTCCAACCAGTGCATAGTGCTAAGTGACTATTGGCGCGTAATTTAAAATGGAAAAAAAAAACAACTCTTCATCGCTCAGTCACATGACAGCTATACAAGGTCACGATACAGCAAAACTGCATCACGTAATGTGACTGTGGCAATTATCTATAATGATATGTAGCTCAAAATGTAAGTTCTGGCTGATATAGTATGGGATACAATTTTGTACAGGACCTCTGCTCCCAGGCGACCGCCAAGCTTAACCTGGTGAAAAAATTGGCTTGCACAAGTTGGGGCGCCAACGCAAGTACGCTTAGAGCTCTCTTTCTAAGCAGTGTAAGGTCGGTGATGGACTACAGTATGCCGGTCCAATCCTTTGCAAGCAAGACCGCATTGGAAAAACTGGGCCGAATCCAGAATCAGGCACTGAGATTCATCTGTGGCGCATACAGGACTACTCCCACAGCTGCTGTAGAAGTCTTGGCCAATGTAGAACCACTACAAATTAGGAGGGAAAAATCCATCTTAAATACCGTAGAGAGGTACCGACGGCTCGGTGAAAATGAACCAGCCTTTCAAATGCAAAATAACTGGGTGGG
>CAXITT010000132.1:791104-822018 GCA_964033795.1 Lymnaea stagnalis | reverse complement strand
GCACTAGATCTCCCGGGGGAAGCCAGGGCGGTTGGAGGATCCTTTGTGAGGGACATGTTGTATGGCTCAGCTCAACAGATGGAGTTGATAGCCAATTTACTAGCCGGGGTCATAAGAGAGTAATCTCAGACCTTCACCAGAATATGTGCGTTAGTTAGTATGGGATACGTTCAAATTTTTGTAAAGCAAAGTTGCTTGCCCGTAGTTGCCGCCTCCTTTTACCACTTTGGGTTGGTTCCAAAATTATGTAAGTTATGTAGGGTTAATTAAAACATACCCAGCAACATTTAAAAAAAAATTAAATGTATACTTTTACTCTGAATAATTACTCACCTCTCAATTCACGGCGACGTCATCCTGTCCCTGTTTACTTAGCCACACCACGACAACCACAAATGATATGAAAGCGGAAATGATATGTTCCAACCCATTATGCTCTTTTCTCTCCGAAAATAATTTTTTTTGATTCTCAGGCAAAGAACGTTTGCCGATCCCTGTAATAGATTTAACAAGGACTAACTAGTTGTGCTTGGTGCTCATTTTGTAGGAACGGTAAACCTTCCATTTTCATTTCCGCAGATCTAACCAACAGTACAGATTCGAGAATTTTTATGAAATCTAAAAAAGAACTTAAACATTCTCTTTTTCCATTTTGTCAACAGGAACCATCATAAAAAAATGGTGAGCGTAATTTAAAAAAAATTAAAAATATCCTTTACTCGCACACGTTAACCAATTCTAATACAATTCACACAGTCCTGTCTGTCACTAAATCCGTGTTTAGTGAATACTCAATATGAACAGGTATGTAAAAATCACGGGATATCTGTCTGCGCTACAGCTTTCCATGACGTTCTGGTAAAATACTTAAAAGCTACTTTTAAAAATGTTGTAAAACGTGTTAACTTTTGAAAATTACCAATATTCTAAGAGAGGCCTTATGGCCGTCCGCTGTTGTATAATGTGTATCAACCTAATCCATGGCAGGTTTAAACGTCTTCAATAAAAAGGTTATAATGTAGTCAGCCATTCCTTGCACTTATTTGGCATTTAAACAATGAATGGTTTGGAAGCGATTGTATGCAAAATGTTGGAATGTTGTTGGATTGTTATGGATTGTATGTAACGACGCTTATCTTTCAGGTGTCAGGATTAAATGAGTCGAGGAGGTGAAAGGAGGATGTTATAATTATTATTAATATTATTATTTTTATTATTATGTGCTTTGGTTTATTCTATTGATTTTTAAATATTTTTTTGTATTATCAATATTCTTCGTTTTTTTTGTTGTTTTTTTTGCAACCCGCTTCTACCGAGAAGGCGTCGCGGGGAGCTTAAAAATGAGCGAGCTAAAACAAGGAGCTTAAGTGGGCAAGGTGTGAAATAAGAATGATGTTGTTGACATACGAGCCTGGTGGTAAAGTTTTTACTGTTTAACTGAATTTTACCAAGATTTTTCAACATAAATATTTTTACTTTTTCCATGTTGAAGAAATAAAACACCTTTTCTTGATAGGTGAAGCATGCACACCGAAGATACAAAATTTAACAAAGAAAGATAAAAACAGCGTTGTTGAACGTGGCATTGAAATTGTGAATGATTTTCTCCCTTACTTAATGTGTGCCTTAGTGTTTGAATGTTTTCATCTCTGGTCGTCTCACGCCTTGTCCCTCTCATGGCATCTCATCATTACGTCCACTGCAGATAATGATTTATTTTTGTTGTACGTTCTTTAATTAACTTATAATAACCTACACATTAGCTGTAACTCGCCTCACAAATCACACATTGACGATGCATTTAAATGGTCCGAGCTAAAATGATACATTTGCAATCATATGAGACATTGGATTGGATTAGCAATCTCACAAATTTTACTTGTTTTCCTAAAAAATTCTTAGGAGACCTACAAAACAACTCTTGAGTTATATTACTAAGAAATATCTATAACATTCGGTAAGTACCCCAACAGTTTCTCAGTTTATAACATCTTTCAAGGCGTTTTTTGCCTGGATTCGCTGCTGTTTTAAGACGAATCAATTTTAACAAAAGACATATTTCTTTTGGCTTTTTTGGAATATCAATCATTTCAGAATTACTTCGTTCCAAATTTTAACATTGAAACATTCCACCAGGATCTACTTTAAGCCATCAATAAAAGAATTTCCAGATAATTTCCTCTAAATTTATATATTGGTTGTTTTTATTTCAACTCATTTTTTCCCCTCCGTTTTTAGTGTTAAATTTACACTTCCAATGTTAAGTTAGGCTTTTTTTATTTTTTCGGTGGGTGTTGTTGGGGGGTTGTGTGTGTGTGTGTCTGGTTGTTTATTTTTCTTCAAAGATTGCTACTGTATTATGGCTAATAATGCCCTATGTCTACACATTAGTTTTATATCTGCTGGAAGCTTGCACTGTACAATTTACCTACTTCAGATTGATGTTATAGCCTGTGTGTTCACCTAATTTTGTCACTTTAATACAGAGCAAAAGCGTTGCACCACTTCTCACCCCCGTTTTGTTTTGATATTAACGTCACCGATTCTACGTGTAGCGCTAGATCACACCCTCCCATACTCTGATTGGCAAAAGGTTGTTAACGTTCTAATTTGTTTTACAGAATGCTGTCGGGTGATGCAGTTCTAAAAATTACTTTTCTCGAGAGGTCTAACACCCTCCCTATAAATAAGCCGACAGCTCTCCCAGACAGAAGACATCTTTTGCTAATTTTTCTATAAATTTACGAGACGTAAAATATACTTAGAGGAGCCTTACAATATTGTATGTGTACCCTCTGTGTGTATGTGTATTAATATTTGTATCTTTCGAGGATTGTACTTTTTCACTTGCTATGTTGTAACTGGAAGATAAAATAGTTGTGTGTTTTTTTGTTTTGTTTTTTTGTTATATGGTTTATGTATTCTTAATATACATTTAATAGTACACATATTGTTCAAAAACAAGATAACGTTGCTTAACAGAGACTTTGCACACCAACAAGATCCGTTGATCTAAGATAAGAATAAAATACATGACACCATCGGTTATAATAAATTGTTGGTTTTATAAGATTATAAGACAATATTATTGGAGGGCGAGGGAAATGTCCAGAGAGGGGCGATGTTTTTGGCATCTCAAAAGATTTTTTTGTGATGGCAGGTGGAAACAATTTTACGCCCTGCACTATCGGCACTGGCCCTAGATGAGCCTCTGACTGTATATCATTTATTTTGATAGATATCCCGTAGCCCAGCTTCATCGTTCAGCGTCCTGGTTTCACAACAACTAACTAAACAGCTGGACAATAATCAGCTGGAAGGAGACAACCAGAAAGATTTACATAGCTCGGCTTTTACCATCTACCCATCCCTGTGGCGCTACAACTACAACCCATGTAGGGCTTCGGCCTTCCTCACCACTTCCTTCCACTCAGACCTGATGCGTTTCTTTTCCGTGCTTGGATTCCGAGACCCATATAAAACAGGCTCGTTGGATACAGAGCTTTGTTATAGGAGGCACTATACTACACCACGTATTTATTTCTATTGATACCAATTATAATATCGTTTTCAACAATCAGATATATCAAGACTCAATATGATAAGATGTGACGAATTAAAAAGTCAAAGAAAGTTACAATCATGTTTAATAAGAGTAAAGGAAGAAAAATGAACACACAATATTACATTTGAACAAGGGTAAAACAAATAATAATTCATAAAGTTTGATAAACATTCCTTACATTATAAAACAGGGAAAAAAATATAAAAATTGTTCAAAAAAAAACCAACAACATTTGATGAAGAAATTTACGGTACTTAAAAGTGGACATAAAAAATTACAGTGGTGAATTATTTCATAAATTCAATGATTTAAAAATGTGGTATTTGGAAACATTTTAAATGGCAGGATTTGCCCACAAGCAAGGCCTCAGACATTGTAACAAAACATGCTCAGCATTGGCCATAATGCCATAACAAACCTGATTATAGTGCCACTATTTAATTCAAAATATTCTAATTAGAATAAACATTATATTTTAGCTAGTGGAATCGGCGTATTTATAGGCAGGGATAATATTGATCATGGGGTGGCCCCATGTGCCAAATTGACCCCAAAATGAGGTTAATCAAATTGATAGGTAGGGGTTGGTTTAATGGTTTGAATCCTGGACAGTTGCCACCCCCCTCAGTCATTTGTCTCAGCCACTTGTCACACCCACAGCTTACTCCAAATGCCCAGATCTAGAAGATTTTTTTTTAAAGTAATTTTGAATGTTTATTGACTGTTCTCTCCCATCCTTATTGCATAATGTCATTGGGGATTTAGTCTTGCTTCACAGACTTGATGTTTTAAATGTGTTTTTTTATGCACCCGACTTTATGTATACAGAAGCGGTTGAAAGGAAATTTAACATTTACAATAAAAACATTTATCGTTATTTTACATTTTTACAATGACATATTTATTCCTAATTGTAAAATAATAATGAGAATACTCTCTCTCTCTATTCAGCTATAAGGTGAAGTTACAAAACTATTATTTTTCATGTCACACTTTCAAATTAAATGTCCTCACCTGCCAACAATTTCTATCCATAAGTGAAAAGAAATGTTAACTTAACTTCTACTGTTAAAAAATAGAGAGAAAAAAAAAGTAGTCTTATTTCTTTATAAAAGGACTTATGGCCAGGACTTTTGTAATTTAAATGGTGCTAAAAATTGGTTGCTATTATAATTATAATTTCATTTTATGTTCCAATCCACCATGTGAATCACATTGTTGTCTGTATCATTCATTCCGTCTTAGTAAAACTCCAAAGAATTTTGAAATGAGATCTACTTTTTACTTATAGGGTGTCAAATAATAACACTTTTTGTTTTACTTATTTCAAAGTAAACAATATTTTTTTTTTTATAATTAAAAAATCCATTGGAAATTTTATTATTATTTTGCTGATTTATTCTCCATTCTTAATTTTGTATCCCATACAAAAATCTCACAGGGGCATAATTCAGTATTGCCATATCAGCAATCTTCATCTAATATCTTCCTTAATGTAAAGTTAGAGGCAATTGGTCCTTACAATAAACTCATGACAAAAAATGTTTTCATTCAATGTAATTACATTTTAATATACCAGAGTGCTGTAGTAATTTAGCCAAAAATTCAGTTCATTTGCTAATCTGTACTGTAAATTGTGTCACCCAGTTTATATGAGTTTTTAAGGGCAGAACTTTTGGTGTCATTGACCTAAGGTCATACTAGAGTCAGCACACAGCACACAACTCTATTACAGTTTCAATAGCACACACACACACACACCACACAAACTTATGGCACTTGATGAAGCAGCAGAGAGTAACTACAAGAACATTTTTAATCTTCATGTGGAAATCTTGTATTTTAAGCAGATTCAAAACTAAATTTTCTGCAATCAAAAGTGTATCATAAATTTTATATGGTAATAGTAATTAACAATTAATTTTTAAAAGATTTGTTCCAGTGTGAATGTACACTAAAACTTTGATAACTGTCTCCTTTTATCTTTAGTGCTAATTCTCTCATTAATGCTATGATGTCTCATCTTAAAAATATATTGCAAAATATATATATTTAGGCAACTTCTATAATTTATCTACAGATTTAAATGCAAATAAATCCCCAACTATACAGATTATACTGTATTTATGGATATTAAAAACTTAATTGCTAGCTACATCTCATAAGTAGAAAAAATAAACTGATTATTTCAACTTTTAGGACAGCTGTAACTGCAAATAAATTGTTCAAAATTATATATTTGAACTAACCCCTCCTTACTTTTGTCCTTTTTTTTTTGTTTTTTGTTTTTTAATTTAATTTTTACATTTTGAACTATCATTTGAATTTTCAGTTTCGATCAAGACTTGATCCTGGGGTGATGATGTGAATGAAATTTAAAGAATGGAATAGCAAGAGAGATAACTGCAATAAGAGAAATTTGACATCTCTTATGATAAATAATATTTCTTTGATACATCACAATTTATCATAGATATTTTTTGTTTTAATTCTTCTTAATAAATATTAAATATTCAATTTTGGTCACAAATACAAAAAAAATAATAATAATTTGTTTTAGCTAAAATAATGAACAATTGTATCATTTATCACTTAAGTCTAAGAGTAAAATTCACCATGATTTTTCATGATGCTGTAGTGTTACGTTTGAATGTTATTTCTTCATAAAATTATTATAAATCAATTCTAGCTATGGCCAACTGTAAAAAGGTGCATAATCTATAGCAAAATTTTACAATGTACTTAAGCAGTTTAAGTTTTTAAGAAAAGCAAACATTCATAAGAGTGCATAGAGTTGAATGAAATGTAAAAAATGAAGTTTTAAAATGTTATTTTACGAAATTACCACATAGGTTATGAACCATTCATGATATCTTACATTTAGTTTGTAAATTCCTCCTCACATTTAAAAGAAATTTTGAGACAAACAGAATTAGATTTGAGATTAAAAAAATTAACTGTGCAGTCACTGGTATAAGAAGTAGACAATATCAAAATATCAATGCTTAAGGTTGACAAAACTTGGGTAATATAAGAGCAGCCTCCAATGTGTTATCATTATTATTTTTTTGTTTAAGAACCAAAAAAATACAACAAAAAAGATAAAATGAAAAATGCCAGTAAAGGAAATAAAATTTGACTTGTTATTCTCAGCTGGGAAGTACCTGAAAAAGTTTTCAATTTGGTTTTGATTCTTTGAACACATACCAGCTTAAGTTGCAGGCTTCCATCTATGGCCATTCTGAAAGTCAGTGACTCCTGTTTGAAGCTGTTTAGGTGGCACATTTAAAGGAAACGTGGTGGAGCAGTGTTTGGGTACAAACAAATATGCTTAAAAAATTTCAAAAAGCATTTTTTAAAGCATTCATATTTAATATATTGTGGAATAATTTGGAAATAATTCTAGCCAAAGAGAATTCATGTCATCACATGTAACAGAAACACAACAAAAAAAACCAAGATGTTATTTAATTAAATATTTAATTTCATCATTAAAAAATCTATTTTAATTTCCAAGTCTAATTTTATTTTTAGCTAGCTTTTTCATAAATATTTTTTTATTACATTTGAACAAATACTTTGCCTATTTGCCTTTATGCTAGTTCTTAAATTTGTGACAGCTATCTGGGTAATAATTTGAAAAAATCAAAGGAAAGATATTGTAATATCAAAAAATGGTCAGGAAATATTTTTTTTTAAAATAATTAAAATCAAATCAAATGTATTAATTTTTTTTAAATCCTGCATATGGTTCTCATTTGCATAAGTTGATTATTTACTTTAATTGATTATTTTGCCATCGGGCAAAAAACTGCCACTTTTACTTTTAGACACCTTACGTGAAATCAAATTACAAAAGATAATAGCTCAACATTTCACTAATAGGGAATGTCTGAATCTGGTAACGGTTAACATTAGATTATCCTGACAACACTGATATCAACATGACAATATGCAAACACTTGATTAAAAAAAATTAGTTTTTAAAAATTTATGTATACAAATGTTCAAAAATAATCTTGAGAGATTTGATTGGATGACATCCTAGGGAAGAAGGGGGAGAGAGGGGGGAAACTTAGCTGTTCTTATGTATCCCTTACACAAATTATTTTGCTATTTTGATTATTCTCCTTGTCTAGGAAAAACAACTACTTATGTGGCAAGTCAATATTCATTGAGATAATAAAATGGCTGGAGTTTTAAATGAAATGCTTTACATTACTTGCCTCAATCATTAAATAAAATATAGTTTTTGTAATAAACACAAAGGTATTTTTCTACCAAAATATATTTGGAATGATGGGAAAGATGACATTGTTAACATTTTCAATACAACTATTTTAATTGTTGCCCTTATTTATTTCGTTGAACAGGGAGGTAAGCGCATTCAAGGGAAATATCAAACTTGATTCCCTTTCAAATTTAAAGTTATTTCCCTTCGCTTGAGAAAAGAGTTTATAGAGGGAACATTTAGCTAATAATAATGGAAAATTTTTACATTAAAAAAAAAAAAAACACACATATTGTCAAATATTATTCCCTTCCTCTTAAGAAAGATTATATTTTTTAAAGTGCTGTTTAAGTGTCTCCGTGTTGGAGTCCTGTCCATCAGCGATGCCCGTCCCAGATTTCTTTTTCTTGCTGCCGCGTCTCTTGAACACGTTCTTAAAGGACTTGAAAGCGCTGGACTCCGAAGGCGGCGACGAGTTGGTCGGGCTCGGGGGAGGTAGGCTCGTCTTGGTGCCCTTGGTCGATGTGTTGTCCCCTGCGCTGCTTGGCGCTAAGTTTTTGGCCAGCAGCTCCACGCTGGGCAGAGACAGGGGGCGCTCTTTAAAGTTCGTGCTGCCCGTGTCGTTCTCGGACACGGTGGGCAGGGCGTGGGGCACCGACCGGGATTTGGAGAGTTCATTAAAACCGTATGACATCATCGGCCTGTTCCCCGGCCTCCCCACAACGCTGCCGCCGCTTCCGTTCCTCTCGCCGATGTTGACCAAAGAAGACGTCGAGGAGCTGACTGAGTCGGTGTGCGAGATGTCGGGGGAGTTGAACTCGTCCCCGAAGCAGCTGTCGGGGCTCTCGTTGTGGTGCTCGTAGACGTCCCTCAGGCCGAACGGGTAATCCATCAGGCTCCTGCACCTCTCTTTGCGGTCGAAATCTTTAGGGCGTCCGTTTTGGGTGACTAGACTTTCCTGACTGCCGTACCGTATGCCGCCCTCGACCAACGTTTCCAGGGGTTCCGACTGGTACAGCTCAAGACTGCTCTTGTGTCGCTTCAGGCGCTCCTTCATAGCGCTGAATCGCACCTTGCTGGGGATTTTCTCCCCGTTTTTCAACTTGCTCCCGCGGAGAATGACCTTATTCCCGTGGTCCTGTATGGAGATGTTTTCCGCTTGATTCACGATTAAATTGTCCGGCTTCGTGAGTCCGTTGTCCCCGGCGTAACCGTGCGTTTCTCTCAACCTCTGCAGGAGGCGCTCGTTCTTCTGAGTCAGGTCCGCGATGGCCGCCTTCTGGCGCCGAATGACGTCGTCTTTATCCTGAAGAATCTCGACGATTTCTTTGTGTTCTTTCTGCATGTGGCCCTCGAGGAAGAGCAGCCTGGACAGCACGGACAGCATCTGCTGCTCGTTCTGGGACTTGATGAGCTTCAGCTCGTTGTCTCTGCGCCGGAGTTTGGTGCGCAGCGACGTCATCGCGAGGTTGGCCTGCACTTTCTGCTCGACGGCCAACGCCTGGAGCCGGGTCATCGCCTCCAGGGTGTCCGAGTTCTGCTTCCGGAGCTGATCTTCTGTCATGTGAGAATTTGCGCTCTGTAAAGATACGAATGAAAAAAAAAGTAAGTATGCATTCATTGAAAGGGAAAACATGTAACTAAACTTGGAACACATAAGCGGAGTAGAAGGAATGTTTGGTTAAAATAGCCATAACAAGATTACCCGAATACAAGAGATCAGTTATTATGGTTGATACTTGAACTGTATGGATCGAGCCACCGTGTGATTCTTTTAGGCAGCCTGCCATTGTCCCGTTTCGTAACCTCTGCATTCAGTGTGGATCATTTGGATTATTAGCCAAATCGCAACTTGGGCCCCACTAAAATATTTGAAACCTCGTCAACCCTGAGGGGCAGCGGGGGCCACGCGACCGACTCTGTGTGAGCATGGTTGTGGTTAGTGTGTATGAAAATGTGCTATGGAGTACTGCTTTAATGTCGCACTCCTAAAATATTTTTTTTTACAAATCGACACATGTTCTGATAAAAATTAAATTTTAACAATGTGGGACACTTCTATAATTTTGCCAAACATTCTTTGTTATAGTTGTGTTGTTCTATTGCTGTTTTTTTTTTTATATATTCTGATCAGAATTTCATTTTCGGGGAATTTGTTTAAATCTGTCCGCTTTTTGTCCTTTAATGATAATAAAAGGGAAGTAATGTTAGATAACATTTGTTAGATAAAGCCAACTCCACACGCAGGGTATAAATACACAGATGGCATCGTGGAAAAAATGGGGGGTGGGGGGGGGGTGACGTCATTGCTGACTTGTCATTTCTAAATTTAAGAGTTGCGAGTGAGATGAGTAGATAACATTTGTTAGATAAAGCCAACTCCACACGCAGGGTATAAATACACAGATGGCATCGTGGAAAAAATGGGGGGTGGGGGGGGGGTGACGTCATTGCTGACTTGTCATTTCTATATTTAAGAGTTGCGAGTGAGATGAGACTCAGTCTTGAATGACATAAGACTCACTCCTGGTGTTTGCCCCAACAACGCACCGCACGCTAACGTATCAAGACGGCCGTACAACCGGAGGAAGCGTTTGGGCTCGGAATGAAACGAGTCTTCTAAACCAGTGGTTCTCAAACGTTTTAAATTTGGCGGACCGGAGAAAAATGTTCGACATTTTACCAGGGCCCGGTGCATGATTTATTTTTATACTTTTATTTCTATTTGACAGTAAATGTTTATGTTATGGGGACCGGTAGCGCTAGGCAAGAGGACCGGTGAAGGTCCACGGACCACTATTTGGGGACCACTGTTCTAAAAAGACAGAGCATGTACAAGGAACACGGGTTTTAAATTGCTTGTTTTAAAGAAAGAATAGCAATTTAACACCAACGGCTAATGCAGCCACTGTTTCTCCCTGCGTTGTAGTGAATGGCTCGTTACTGTGTAATATCAAGTAAGTATAGATTATTAGAGAAGTGTTGGCAGATGGGAGGGGGGTATGTGGAGGCTGGAGTTGAACGAGGTATGTGGAAGCTTGAATTAAGAAACACGACTATGAGACAAGAACGTTTCAGCTAAGAGCCTTCGTGAGCAGAAAGGACAAATCAAAATAAGAGAAGAAGAATGTAGGGGCAAAAAATATAGAAACATGTATGAAGAGGGTAGGTTATGGGTAGGTTGGGGATGAAAAAAAAAGGGGGGGGTGGGGTAGGTTTTGGGTCGGTTGGGAGGTAAGTTGGGGGGTAAGTGGATGTTGGTTGGGGGATAGGGTGGAGCAGTTTAGTGGTATTTGTATGTAGAATGTGATCTTGCAGCACCTAAGCAACAAACAACAAATGAATTAAACATTATCATTTTTAATTTAAAGAAATTTCTTGACAATTTAGATGTCACCCCTCTCCCTTCCCCAAATTCTTTAATCGTTTTGTATTTGTTGGTGTGCTTGTATAACTCATTCCGTTTTTTTTTCCCTAGATCCCTAGATTTCTAGATAATACAGAACTAAGACTGCAAACTCTATAGACGAGTTAGAGAAAGACAATTCCATGATCAACATGGCGGTAGATTGTAAGAGTTTCGGGAGCATAACACTGCAGTTTTTTGTTGTTTTGTTTTTTATTGTTTTTTTGCTTTGTGTGTGTGTGTGCTTCTATGAAACGCTGCCAGTATGAGAACCGTTGATGTGATCATTACAAGGACCTAAATGATGCCACGTGCACCTATGACAAATGCAGCAAGAACTGTGTGACGTCACAAGGCGCAGATGCTAAAAGTGCATGACGCTGAAATCTGATGCGAGGCCAACATTCCCCTCCTACATCGTGAACTCTTGACACTAAAGTTTTTGAACTGTTGTCTGTCTATTTCTTGTTGTTTCTTGTCAGCTGAAGCAGACTCTTGGCCGAAACGTTCTTCTTTTATTGTCATGACTTTATATTTCAAACTTTCACATACCTCGTTCCCCTATTTCCAGCACAAGACACTCAGGGCAACATGACACATTTGTAACTTAATTAGATATGCAAATGTCAATGTTTGCCTAGGACACGTCGGTTCACCTTTGGGTAACGTAATCTTTGCCCCACCACCACCCCGTTTTCTCACCCCCACCCCCCACACCCCACGGTACCACCCTCAACGGATGTGTAATACGAGCCTAGGTTATGTCCCTTTTAAGTTGGGCTCTAAACATGAAACGGGGATGTTAGAGATTTGCATAAAGCTCAATTTGACGTGGTCATGTCACCGTGTGTAATGTGTAGTTCCTGGCGGCTGCCATTGTAACAGAAGCATTCAGTTTCAGTGCTGTTGAAACAAGGATTGGACTTGATTGATTTTAAAAGTTGCAACATGAACAATGCATGGTCGTCGTCGGCAGGATTGTCAAGAAACTAAAGCAACTAGCATTTGGGCGGGGGGGGGGGGGGTGGGGGGGGTTGATGTGGCGTGCGGGTGGGGAAATGGATGGGGTGAGGGGCTCAGGCCATTTTTATTTACAATCTCGCAATCACCGGGACGCCAGGCTAAGCTCACCTGGCGCTGACCAAGGGATCAGAAATTAGACGGAAGTCCGCTGTACGGTTGGCGACCATCAGAGGGTTACCAGTTTTTTTGTTTTTTTTTAGAGGCGCTATCTAGAAGTTGTTCGGTCTGCAGCTCAAGTCTTTAGTCTGTATTTGGGACCGATAGAAAAGGACAAGTAGTTGGGGGGGGGGGGGCGCGGATTAAACAAAGGGGAGGGTGTTGGGATTTTTTGGGGGAGGTTGTAGTGGAAGACAAGATGGACTACGGGGGGGGGGGGGAGGCGAGGGTGATGGGGGTGCTGATTAAACAAAAGGGAAGTTGTTTGGATTTTTTGAGGGAGGTTGTAGTGGCAGACAAGATGGACTACGTGGGGGTGGGGGAGGCGAGGGTTATTGGGGTCAGGGTGGAGTGGTCGAACGTAGAAAAGAGGGAAGTTGATTATTGAAGGGAGGGAGGCCTGGAGTGGCATTCTACGAGGATGGTGCTTGGATTGTTGGCAGTATACGTGGATGGTGCTTGGATTGTTGGCAGTCTACGTGGATGGTGATTGGATTGTTGGCAGTCTACGTGGATGGTGCTTGGATTGTTGGATGAAGGTTGGATTGATAGACGAGAGGGAAGTTGCCCTACGGCGTGTGTGTCACATGCATTGCCCTGCAGCGGGTCCAGGTGAAAACATTGAGTCGAAGATGCATAGACATTCATTACCGGGCACATGAATGACGGAGGCGACAGCTTGGGGGGGAAGTTTTTTGGGGGAGGGGGGGGGAACACGACACAAATGATTAACATACTGGACGGAGCTCTCGAATATTTTTTAAAAAATCTATCTACGTTACGCCAGTAAGACTATCAGAGTTGTCTGCCCGACTGCATGATTTGAAACAGAAATAAGTTGATCATCGCCGAAACTCTAAAAAAAATCTTTTAAGTGATTGACCGCAACGATTGGGATCGTACTTCCACGTTCACACATGTTTCATTTTTTTTTTCTTGTAGAGTATATTTTAACTTCCCGGAGGGGGCTGAAGTGGGGGGAACCCCTGGTGTCATTGGGGCGACAGGCTTCATTAGCACGTATTTTTAAAAGTAAAAATATATATTTTAAAAGTGAACAAGATTTTAAATCGAGCGATGGAAAGATAAGAAACTAGATAAGTAAAACTTCTTCGTCTCTTAAAATGAAAAAGGGATGATGACCGTACCACTGCAGTTGTGCAACATGCGTCATTCTAAAACCTTCACATGGCGGGTTTGATTTTTTTCCCCACTGTAAATCCCTACGATTTGTGACACGGACAGACTGAGTTAAACCAACTGTGCACGGTCATGTCCTTACATGTTTGTTTAGTCTAATTTGGGGCTTCATGCGCATATACCCGTGCAAACAGACGGAAATCAAATGCTTACTTGAGGTAGATAATCTTAGATGAACCAGGTCCTAGAATTATCTCGCTTTCTTAAATTTTTTTTTTTTTTTTTTTTTTAATTCACGCTAGAAATTCACTTATTCCAATGTGTCCATGTTAAAGACGTTTGAATTTTTACCCCCCCCCCCTTTTTTTTCCATATACCCTCCCCCCCCCCAACCACTCTAAAAGTTTCCCCAAAATATTGAGTGACATTCGTGATGTAAACAGACCCTTTGATGTGGATTTTAACATGGTTTGCCTGTCAGTGAGATAATAAGAATTTAAAAAAAAAAAAACAGATGTGAGATAGGATCAAAACGAGATTTTTTTTATTTATTCTCCTCTAAAAATGTCTTCAGCTTGCCTATTCTAAAGGTCGACAAGTGTGAAGCTATAGGCAGGTGTGTATTCAAACAATATATGTCCACAATATTGTTCTCTATAAAAAGAATAACTGTAGAAATGCCACCATGACCTATTTTGATTCGTGTTTTTAGAACGTGTAAGATACGTGCTACAAGTGTCCCGACATTTTTGAAATTGGCCTCTAATCGACAGAAGGAGACTAGGAGTTTGCTTGAAACAAACAAAAGTGCCATCCAAAAAAGATCGTCGAGTCCTTTAGACCTGACTGAATCATTTAGCCCTGACTGAATCATTGAGCCCTGACTGAATCATTTAGCCCTGACTGAATCATTTAGCCCTGACTGAATCATTTAGCCCTGACTGAATCATTTAGCCCTGACTGAATCATTTAGCCCTGACTGAATCATTTAGCCCTGACTGAATCATTTAGCCCTGACTGAATCATTTAGCCCTGACTGAATCATTTAGCCCTGACTGAATCATTTAGCCCTGACTGAATCATTTAGCCCTGACTGAATCATTTAGCTCTGACTGAATCATTTAGCCCTGACTGAATCATTTAGCCCTGACTAAATCATTTAGCCCTGACTGAATCATTTAGCCCTGACTGAATCATTTAGCCCTATCTCAGACCTCAAGCCCAGTATAAGTCCTTTAGCAGTGACTGAATCAGTTAGCCCTGACTGAATCATTTAGCCCTGACTGAATCATTTAGCCCTGACTGAATCATTTAGCCTTGACTGAATCATTTAGCCCTGACTGAATCATTTAACCCTGACTGAATCATTTAGCCCTGACTGAATCATTTAGACCTGCCTGAATCATTTAGCCCTGACTGAATCATTTAGCCCTGACTGAATCATTTAGCCTTGACTGAATCATTTAGCCCTGACTGAATCATTTAGCCCTGACTGAATCATTTAGCCCTGACTGAATCATTTAGCCCTGACTGAATCATTTAGCCCTGACTGAATCATTTAGCCCTGACTGAATCATTTAGCCCTGACTGAATCATTTAGCCCTGACTGAATCATTTAGCCCTGACTGAATCATTTAGCTCTGACTGAATCATTTAGCCCTGACTGAATCATTTAGCCCTGACTGAATCAGTTAGCCCTGACTGAATCATTTAGCCCTGACTGAATCATTTAGCCCTATCTCAGACCTCAAGCCCAGTATAAGTCCTTTAGCCCTGACTGAATCATTTAGCCCTATCTCAGACCTCAAGCCCAGTATAAGTCCTTTAGCCCTGACTGAATCATTTAGCCCTGTCTCAGACCTCAAGCCCAGTATAAGTCCTTTAGCCCTGACTGAATCATTTAGCCCTTTCTCAGACCTCAAGCCCAGTATAAGTCCTTTAGCCCTGACTGAATCATTTAGCCCTGTCTCAGACCTCAAGCCCAGTATAAGTCCTTTAGCCATGAGCCCTTACTGAGTCATTTAGCTCTGATAAAACTTTTTGCCCTGACGAATACCTTTAGCCCTGACAAAATCATTTAGCCCTTGCCGACTCCTAAAGCCTTGTCTGTCGTTTAACTCTGTCCAAGTCATTTAGCCCTGTTTAGTCTGTTTAGCTCTGTTAAGTCATTTAGCCGTGCGAAGTCCTTTAGCTCTAGTTGTGTCCTTTAGCCCTATTTGAGTCCTTTAGCCCTAGTTGAGTCCTTTAGCCGTAGTTGAGTCATTTAGCCCTATATGAGTCTTTTAGCCCTATATAGTTGGGTCCTTTAGCTCTAGCTGTGTCATTTAGCCCTAGTTGAGTCCTTTAGCCCTAGTTGAGTCCTTTAGCCCTAGCTGAGTCCTTTTAGCCCTAGCTGGGTCCTTTAGTCATGGGCCAGTTAAATAAAACAAATATGTCTTAGGTCCGAATGGGAAACCCGATGTACAATCTGAAAAGAAACGAGATCTCGTGGTCCCAAAGACATGATGTCATAACGAAGATTTTATTTTTTAAATGCATTGTACAATTACGCATCAGTGACATTGAATGTAGACATTACTTTGAAAGGAAGAGGTTAACCAGTAGCTTGTCAATACATGTCCTGGTTGGCCAGGATCGATCATGCATGATTTGAATCCATATAGAATAGTGGTCGTCGAACTGGGGTCAATGACCCCAAATGGGGTAAAAAGGAAAATGGGGGGGGGGGGGGGGGGGGGTAATGAGGGCCCAAAAGACAAAAATATAAAAGTATATTTTAAAAAGTATTATTTTTTTTTACACAAAATTGCATTTGACGTGCCTAGTAGGCAAACACACGGCAGCTATGTGGATACTACTGGCTCGGCAGCTATGTGGTTAATAGTGGCCCGACAGCTATTTGGTTACTACTGGCTCCGCAGCTATGTGGCTACTTCTGGCTCGGAAGAGATTTGGCTACTGGTGGCTTGGCAGCTATGTGGCTAGCGCTCACGTCTCGTATTGCATACGTCATTTTCGCCTAATTGCCTATTTTATCTTATGCTCAGTGTCGTCACTAGACTTTGTTCCACCTAGTGCTGTCAATTCGGGGTGTCACCCTATTCAGACTTCTCCATGGACCTCCTCCGAGTCAGTCTGCTCTGGTGGTACCCTACTCTGGGAACAGGTGGCACTCTGATTTTATGACAACCTGCTCTGGTGGTACCCTACTCTGGTGACAGTTGGCACCAGGCTCTTGCATTAAACTTGGGTGTATTATGAAACCGACGTAATCGAGCTCATTTAAATTTACTAATTTTCATCCAGTGTCATCCCCCTGTGAGGGAATCTATACCCTCTGAGGGAGTCTACACCCTGTGAGGGAGTCTACACCCTTTGAAGGCGTCCCCCCTTTGTGAGGTTCTACTTCCTGTAAGGGAGTCTACACTCTGTGAGGATATCCCGGGACTGTCCATACCCCGGCACCCCTTAGTGACGCTACTGCACAGACTCAAAACGTCAAGAGATGCAAAGTTTCGCACAATTGCTCACGCGCTGGCATCCAAGAGGTTGCAGCCTTTTGCACCAACTCACCTTTCCAAACAAAATTTTTCAATCGGATGAACATAAAAAACCAAGCTTAAAAATAAATTATCTTGTTTATATAGATTTAAACGACAGTGGTCCCAATGTTTCTGATTTAAAAAGCTCTAATTTTGAAGTCATTGTGTCAAAATGAATTAATTAGACACAACTTGTGCAAATAAAACAACATACGTTCAGCTTAAATGAATAACATACAGAATACAAATGTAAACGTTTCAACAAATGCCTTCATCAAAAGGAAACATTATTTCTGCAACAAAAAAAAAATTAATATTCGAATCAACATTTTTTTATCAAAGAAAACATTTTCTTCAATAATGAGGATTTTATTCATTTATTTGCTCGAAATCATTGTGCACTTTTCCTTTTATAATTGTATTCTTCCTATAAGTAGATTTAATGAAACATTTTGAGTTTAAACAGTCGATGATTTTAATCCTTTCAAATGGAGGGGGGGGGGTGTGGATAGTGTTAACGTCGGTGTAACAAATCTATTTTGGGTTACAGGCTAAATATGCTCGCCGACCCCTGAAGCGGAACTTATCCTAAAATTACTACATT
This sequence comes from Lymnaea stagnalis, assembly GCA_964033795.1. Taxonomy (NCBI): domain Eukaryota; kingdom Metazoa; phylum Mollusca; class Gastropoda; family Lymnaeidae; genus Lymnaea; species Lymnaea stagnalis. Next base: position 804,351 of record CAXITT010000132.1, on the reverse strand, counting down.
TATTTTCACTATCGCGCGAATACGTCATGTTTGAGACCCCTCTATATTGCGTAAGTTTGGTACTGTACCGCACGGCTTAGTGGTGTCGACGCCGTAAGTTACAACACGACTAAGCCCCTGCAACCTTTGCGTGATGTTGCCCGTTGGGTTTATCCCACCACACTACTGCGTTGTGCTCACCAATCAATAGAAGCAGCCAAAGAGTTGCACGTCACGTGATAGATGCTCCGTGTTAGAAAAACTCATGTATTAGGCGAGCACGCTGTTATCACTGAATTTATGACGTGGCAGCAGGAGGGTTCTTAAACTATCGCGGGACGTGACCAGCGTCTTGATCGAGGGTGGGAATAACGCTTCTTATTAAAGCCCCAGATATTCAAGATTTGAACAAAAATCCGTCCGATCGCATTGTTAAACTGTGTAACGAAGTAAATTGACTTAAAGAAGTAGAGAAAAAAAACGGCTCACATCCCATTAAATCGGAAAGACTTGGTTAAACATTGGAGAGAATCCACAGCTTCTGTGCTATATCATTAATTTCCTATTTTAAGTTTTACAAAGGAGCACAATGACAAAAGTGAATTTTTAAAATGTCATTGAAAATGCAACGATCCGAAATAATTATCGCAGTCTGACAAGGCCGTTCTCACCGCAAGTCCCAGTGGTGTTTTTTTTTTTTTATAATTTATATTAAAAGATTTATAGTCGATATTTGCAATTTTTAAAAGTTAAAGATCAAGTTGAACACACGCTTCTCAAAGAAGAGAACATACAAAGGACAAACTTGAACACACGCATCTCAAACAAGAGAACATACTAAGACAAACTTGAACACACGCATCTCAAACAAGAGAACATACTAAGACAAACGTGAATATACGCATCTCAGAGAAGAGAACATACAAAGGACAAACTTGAACACACACATCTCAAACAAGAGAACATACCAAGACAAACTTGAACACACGCATCTCAAACAAGAGAACATACTAAGACAAACTTGAACACACGTATCTCAAACAAGAGAACATACTAAGACAAACTTGAACACACGCATCTCAAACAAGAGAACATACTAAGACAAACTTGAACACACGCATCTCAAACAAGAGAACATACTAAGACAAGCGTGAATATACGCATCTCAGAGAAGAGAACATACAAAGGACAAACTTGAACACACACATCTCAAACAAGAGAACATACCAAGACAAACTTGAACACACGCATCTCAAACAAGAGAACATACTAAGACAAACTTGAACACACGTATCTCAAACAAGAGAACATACTAAGACAAACTTGAACACACGCATCTCAAACAAGAGAACATACTAAGACAAACTTGAACACACGCATCTCAAACAAGAGAACATACTAAGACAAGCGTGAATATACGCATCTCAGAGAAGAGAACATACAAAGGACAAACTTGAACACACACATCTCAAACAAGAGAACATACCAAGACAAACTTGAACACACGCATCTCAAACAAGAGAACATACTAAGACAAACTTGAACACACGCATCTCAAACAAGAGAACATACTAAGACAAACTTGAACACGCGCATCTCAAACAAGAGAACATACCAAGACAAACTTGAACACACGCATCTCAAACAAGAGAACATACTAAGACAAACTTGAACACACGCATCTCAAACAAGAGAACATACTAAGACAAACTTGAACACACGCATCTCAAACAAGAGAACATACTAAGACAAACTTGAACACGCGCATCTCAAACAAGAGAACATACCAAGACAAACTTGAACACACCGTAGAGTTTGTTCTCTTGTATCTAAGACAAACTTGAACACGCGCATCTCAAACAAGAGAACATACCAAGACAAACTTGAACACACGCATCTCAAACAAGAGAACATACTAAGACAAACTTGAACACGCGCATCTCAAACAAGAGAACATACTAAGACAAACTTGAACACACGCATCTCAAACAAGAGAACATACCAAGACAAACTTGAACACACGCATCTCAAACAAGAGAACATACTAAGACAAACTTGAATATACGCATCTCAAACAAGAGAACATACAAAGGACAAACTTGAACACATGCATCTCAAACAAGAGAACACACAATCCATCCATCATTGTGGGCAATGAGTTAACTTTCAACACTTTGAAGAACAAAAAAAAAAAACCACTCTACTTACACAAACGAAACTGGAGCAGAAGTTATGCCACTATTGCCCCCAAAACCAACCCGGTTTCTAAGGAAACTTTTGAAAGTGACTCGCCTGACCCTGTCACGGGTCATGTATTTCAGGTCTTAATTCAAAAGGTTCTTGGATGACAAGCTCGTGAACACACGCCACTTGACCATGGTGCCCTGTGAGAGAGACCAACACTCAACATTACGCACAGTCAGCGAATCTTATAGACGTGAACCAATTAACAAGCTTGGTGGGGCTAATTTTTCCACGGCATACTACTCCCCACCGGAGGTGTAGCTCATTGGGGACCGGGGGGGGGGGGCGGGGCGGGGGGGAATAGGCAGGGGCGACTAATTGGGTTTCACTAGACGAAATCAACCTTAAGGAAATTGCCAACGGAACGAACTGGCTGTTGGCGAGACGACCCCTGGAAGCAAACGTGGGGGGGGGGGGCGTGTGGGGGGGGGGGGGGGGGGGCGGGGCGGGGGTGAATAGGCATGGGCGACTAATTGGGTTTCACTAGACGAAATCAACCTTAAGGAAATTGCCAACGGAACGAACTGGCTGTTGGCGAGACGACCCCTGGAAGCAAACGTTATTTTGCTAGGCGATGGATCAGTGGAACCAACACTGGACACGGCGATTTCAAAGGGAGACCCGAAAATGATGGCGAACGATTAATGGCTTGCAAGGCCGATCAAATACGGCCGATCGAATATACGGCTACTCGAAATCGGCTAATCGAATACGGCTAATCGAATACCGCGGATCAAATATACGGCTGATCTAATACGGACGATCGAATATACGGCCCATCTAATACGGCCGAACGAATATACAACCGATCTAATACGGCCGATCTAAAACGGCTGACTCAATGCGGCCGAATTGGTTTTATGGAAGGCAACGCGATACTAAGACTTAAAATTACCAATGATACACATTTACTTATGATTATATAAATTAAAAGTGAGCCTTCCCCCGTCCCCCCCCCCCAAACAGTGGTCATGGGCCTTACATTGTCAGTCAGTTTATTGCGAACAAAAGCAAGTGCAGTTATGTTAAACAACCAGACGCAGTGAATTAAAAAGTTATAAAAAGTGTTGGACTGCAATAAAGAATTAAATTGCTGCATTGTAATGCTGCATTGCGGTCTGTTGGATCAGATTTGCGCAACTTTTCAATAAACTGCGTATCATCTACACGGACGAAAGCAGGTTCGATTGACTAGTGGTTTGATGACATTAAGGGAATAATGCGATATGATTTAAATGTATATGGCGTCAGGATGATGTTTACAGTTATCGGGACAATGTTGACTAATAATGTCGGTAAAATAATTTAGATAATATTGCTGTTATTGAATAATAGAATACCGAAGACAATGTTGAAATTTCTTTTTTGAGCACCATCAAAAAAAAAAATAATAAGACCCAGATAACTTGACAGAACCAAGCTTTGGAGTTCTTTTAACAGTGACGATACTGAAAACCCGATACAGGAATCTCGACCAGGATATGATCAAGTCATTGATTTGTAACATCCATTGACAACAATAAACGCAGGACGCTAGATTCTAGGTGGTTTTGTCACATGATGAAATGTGTTACAGCTATAGTTTAGAAAGCGGAGTTGGGTTAGATTCTAGATGGTATTGTCACACGATCATGTGTGTTGAAGCCATAGGTTAGAAAGCGAAGTTTTCCAGTTTGTGGTTTAAAACAAGATAGAGGAATCAGAATAAACTTCCATTTTCAAATAGGAAGAAATAGTAACAGAATAGCCGCAGAGTTGTGTTAAACACATTCTATTTCTTTCCGTCCTCTAATAATATTTCTGTATTGATTTCTGTGCCCGTCTTTCTTTCTTGCTGTCTTTCTTTCTTTTCTTTGTTTCTTTCTGTCTTTATATCAATATTATATCCATATTTCTATCATTCCATCATTCTTCCTTTCCACCCCTCACTTTCTTAATTTCTTTCACTCTGGTTCTTTCTTTTATCTTTCCTCCTTTCGGTACAAACATATCCCCCTCCTTGCCTCTGGGGGCCATATGACAAGAAAAAACCTCCAAACGCTGAAGCTTTAAGACCTCGACCTGTCGGCTGCAGCCGTTTCCCGCCCTTGGGATTATGCAAATTGACCTGGGAGAGCTTACACGAGAGGGAGTGATTATTGGGGGGAATACAGTGTGAAAATTATGGACAGGTTTCCCCCGGTCGGACCTCCGCTGCTCTCTTATTCGTGCGAATAATAATATCCAAGTATTTTCAGAATTGATCACCAATTCAGCTCTGATGTATTTGAGGGTCACAGAGTTCAGCGACTGATCGCGTGGAGCCGTCTTCTTATGGCATAGCCTTGGGGTAAATTAAAAGACAATAAATGGAAAAGGAAATTTAAAAAAAAAAAAAAAAAAAAAAAATATGTTAATGCCGTATTCGACCCTTTCTTGTAAGCGTAAGCGTATTTTGTCTTAAACGTCACTATCCCTGCTTTTAAATTAAACTATCACAGCTTTTGGGACCCCCACCCCCCCCAACCTATTTGTAATTTGTACCCCATTTAATAAATCTATCGCCGTTCAACAAGTGCTTTGAGCCTATATTATATTGGAGTAAGAACCGATGCGGTGTACAGTGGATGATAAAATAATGGAAACATTTGATAAAATATCCCCCCTACCGCCCCCCCCCCCATGAGATGTACAACATAAGCGATTTGTTGTTTTAAAACTGTTTTAAAGAGATCACACACCTATCACTGGGCCACCGGGCGATCTTCTTTACCACACGAGAACGTCTCAGGGTGCACACACACACCGCGTCATCGATCCAAGCGTGACGGACACGGTCCACCGTGTTGACTGAAAACATGTGCGGAGATCTCCGTCGTCTTGTCGGTGGTCATGCGTGAACGGACACCGCTGAGACAGTTAGTTGTGCAATTTTTTACATAAAGTTTTTTTGTTTTTTTTTTAACTTTGCAATGGGTAGACGGTACTTGGACGGGTTAGGTCAAGCTTTTCACCAATTGTTTTTAAATTTGTATGTAAAGCGCAGTGAGCCTAACCCTAGGCTGGGGTAATGCTCTATATAAAACCAGCGAATAATAATAATAATAATAATAATAATAGTAATAATAATAATAATAATAATAATAATAATAATAATAATAATAATAATAAAGCAAATCATCTGGGTGAATATCATGTTAACAGGAGTTGCGCCAGTGTCCAAATGTTTGGGTGTAGGGAGATGGGGGTGGTCGGTGGCAAAATGAGGGGTTGTGTCATCAGAGCACTGAGGACACTCCAACCACCTTGTTCATAATGCTGCCGGGCAGAACGGAGCGGTTAAAATGTTTATCAAATTACAAAAATACATTCTCTTATACTCACGCCATAAACCAGCAATAGCAGATGACATAAACCAACAAAAACAGACTCCACCTAATAACATAAAAATACATTTAAAAACAAATAACCCCCAAAAAAACAATTCATCCCAATCGTAAACACACACCCACTCACATAATATTACATCCATGCATAAACACACACCCACTCACATAATATTACATCCATGCATAAACACACACCCACTCACATAATATTACATCCATGCATAAAGACACACCCACACACATAATACTACATCCATACATAAAGACACGCCCACACACATACAACTACACCTTTATGCAAACACACACCAATAAAATCACACATTCACACTTACAAACCTACAGCACATAATTAATCCCACAGGCTCATCAAACTCCTCATTACCCGGGATCTCTTGGTTTGAATGGTATTTGGAACACAATCAAGTGATGCACACAAGTTGTTCAATAGAGGATAATGACAGAAGCGTGCTTCAGTTGGCTTAGCGGACGTGACTTCAGTTGGCTTAGGGGAAGTGACTTCAGTCGGGCTTAGGGGACGTGACTTCAGTCGGGCTTAGGGGACGTGACTTCAGTCGGCTTAAGGGAAGTGACTTCAGCCGGGCTTAGGGGAAGTGACTTCAGCCGGGCTTAGGGGAAGTGACTTCAGCCGGTCTTAGGGGACGTGACTTCAGCCGGGGTTAATGGAAGTGACTTTAGCCGGGCTTAGGGCCAATGACATAATCAGGGCTTCGGGGCAGTGACTTCAGCCAGGTTTCGGGGAAATAACTTTTGGAAATATTCAATGTACTCCCCTCGTCCTATCAACACACAAACACAAATATGAGACTCAACGCCTTACGTCGCAGCCCCCCCACCCCCCCCCCACACACACACTTTCGTTTATGTCTCGATTCACAGCTGCTGACCCCCGTCGAAACACGTTGAGCTCTGCATGCGCCTTTGCCTAATGATGAAATATGAGTGCAGAGTGGGCGCCTGCCAAATAACTCTCTTCCCAAATCCGTCACTTGACACACAGGTTAGTCAGAGGTTAGTCACACGTTTGTGTAACATTTACCAAAGCAGAGACTGACAACAGTCGGCTGCCGTAATGGATTTCATTTACAATTGAAGCTAATACATTTTGAGGGCGATGGATCACTGTCGCCACGATATGCAGATATTGTGACGATGCAGATTTTTTTTATCAGACGCGCTTGAGTGTCAGCTGCAACAGGTGGCCGTTGAAATAACTCTGACATCAAGAAACTGTCAATGTTGACCTTTATTCAAGTCGCGTGACGAACTCTTTGATGGCAAAAAAAAAATCTGTGAATAAGTCCAAAGTTGAAATTTAATCAAGACGTCCCCCGTATATACGAATTACACCAGCGACTACCCAAAAAGCTTTTTTTCCTTATCTCCAAAATCCAAAGAACTTCCATTTAATTTCAAGAAAATCTTTTTCTTAAAACCGAAATACATTTTTAAAATTTTATTTAAAAAAAAAAAATAATAATAAAAAAATATTCCTTACCATTTTACAAAAGTAAATTGAGAGTTCACTCGGATTTGTATATTTCGGCTCTTGTTAGGATTGTAACATTTTTTGTTGTTTTTTTTTTTTGCATTGAGAGGAAAAAAAAAGGTCCGAACAAATATATTTCGAAGCTTTCAGTGTATATTTCATGTTAAAAAAATCCGTGTAAATCTCCTGCTACAAACTCTTTGTAAATCTCCTGCTACAAAATCTTTGTAAATCTCCTGCTACAAACTCTTTGTAAATCTCCTGCTACAAACTCTTTGTAAATCTCCTGCTACAAACTCTGTGTAAATCTCCTGCTACAAACTCTTTGTAAATCTCCTGCTACAAACTCTTTGTAAATCTCCTGCTACAAACTTTTTGTAAATCTCCTGCGCTACAAACCCTGTGTAAATGTCATGTTACAAACTGAGCCATGTTAAGAACTCAGCATACATTTCATGTTACAAACTCAGTGCAAATTTCATGTTACAAACTCAGTGTAAATTTCATGATACAAACTCAGAGTAAATGCCATGCTACAAACTCAGTGTACATTTCATGTAACAAACCCAGTGTAAATATCATGTTCAAACTCAGTGTAAATTTCGTGTTACAAACTCAGTGTAAATTTCATGTTACAGGGATGTGGCAAGAAGGCGCCGTCTGCCGAATTAAATATTTTTGTCGGTAATCAAAAAATAAACCATTGACTCAACACGATATCAACTTTATGACTGTCGCTGGCCCAATAGTGCAGGTAAAATAGGAGTTGTCCCTGGCACACCTGTAATATCGATCACGTGAGGTGACGCTGCGTATATGCGAGGGTTTTAGGTGCAGACGTGGTCGCGTGGGCAAAGGTTTCTACCCCCCCCCCCCTTAAACTGACAAGACATAGCTTTACAATACACTTGTTTGTCTCATTCCTGGCTAACTGGTTTAGAGTTACACACATGTGGGTTTTAGGGTCAGACGTGGGCGCGGGGGCAAAGGTTTCTACCCCCCCCCCCCCTTAAACTGACAAGACATAGCTTTACAATACACTTGTTTGTCTCATTCCTGGCTAACTGGTTTAGAGTTACACACATGAATATGAAATACAGGGCTTGGGTGACTTCCAACAGTAGATACGTCATATTTCTCTGAGCGTTGTGAAAACAAATCATATATATATATATATATATGAGGCGCGGCAGGAGTGATTAGCGCCCGGGGACAAGATTCATTTAAAGCACTCTCCTTTTCTTTTTCAACTCTCAAACCCATTATTTTCATAAACAAATAATATCGAAGTACATTTTGGCGCCCCTAACTAGCTGGCACCCGGGGACATCTGCCCACCCCCTCTCGCTGCCCCCCTTCGCTATGCCTCTGATATATATTTATATATTTTTTTTTTTAATGTCAATAAAGTATGTGTTATTATTTTATTTTATTTTATTTTTTTTTATTTTTTTGACGAAAGCAAAAAAAAGTCATAAATTTGTAATTAAGTCGGCGAAGAAGTACCATGGTAGGAAATCTGTAGAAAGACCAAATGTTATATCCAGCAATATATATCCACTGAATATTTTCAACCATCCCGTATATTATTATAGTCGCTCAATCGCGATGGGACAGATAGATAGACACGAAACAATATATGACTCAAACTAAACGAGATATTGATTGCACCACGGCACACCAGACAGACACGGGTGACGTTATGAACAGCGCTGTCTTCGACGTTCACGGGGAGGTTCTAAAACTATTCAACAAATAGATTCAACTGTTTGGATCTCACCTTTTTTTTAAGGGGGGGGGGGTGTGATGGAACTTCAAACATTCTTGAACCTTTAAACAAAACTGTTCAAATCCGGCGCTTTAGAATTACTTGTAGTCAGCGGCTGGTGATCGTGTGGTGCCGGAATTAGTCTTCACTGTGTGTTGTGTGGCTAAACTAATGGTTGGGGAAGATTGGTCTTTGTGTTTCAACATTTTTAACAACAAGTTGATAAATGGCTATAGGAGAAAAAAGTACATCGTAACATGTAAAAAAAAAAAAAAAAGGGGGGGGGCAAGGTGAGAACAAGTATTTATCTCAAACATGTTTCCATTTACCTCTGTCTCTTCTAAATGAGGAGGTGCAGCTACGTCAGCCAGAGGTGCAGCTACAACTACAACATTCGCAGGTGCATGTGCATCAGCCGGATGTGCAACTACATCAGTGAGAGGTCCGTATGTATCAGCCGGAGGTGCAGCTACATCAGCCGGAGGTGCAGCTACATCAGCCGGAGGTGCAGCTACATCAGCCGGAGGTGCATGTGTATCAGCCGGAGGTTCATGTTTATCAGCCGTAGGTACAACTACATCAGCCGGAGGTGCATGTGTATCAGCCGGAGGTTCATGTTTATCAGCCGTAGGTACAACTACATCAGCCGGAGGTGCATGTGTATCAGCCGGAGGTTCATGTTTATCAGCCGTAGGTACAACTACATCAGCCGGAGGTGCATGTGTATCAGCCGGAGGTTCATGTTTATCAGCCGTAGGTACAACTACATCAGCCGGAGGTGCATGTGTATCAGCCGGAGGTTCATGTTTATCAGCCGTAGGTACAACTACATCAGCCGGAGGTGCATGTGTATCAGCCGGAGGTTCATGTTTATCAGCCGTAGGTACAACTACATCAGCCGGAGGTGCATGTGTATCAGCCGGAGGTTCATGTTTATCAGCCGTAGGTACAACTACATCAGCCGGAGGTGCATGTGTATCAGCCGGAGGTTCATGTTTATCAGCCGTAGGTACAACTACATCAGCAGAAGGTGCAACTACATCAGCCGGAGGTGCAGCTACATCAGCCGGAGGGGCGGCTACATCAGCCGGAGGTGCGGCTACATCAGCCGGAGGTGCGGCTACATCAGCCGGAGGTGCGGCTACATCTCGCAGGGTCGCGTCTACCACAGGCGGAGGTTCGCCTGCATGAGGCGGTGGCCCCTCTTGCAATGACATCGCCTCTTTCACCTCACCAACGGCGTGTCTGCCCTTGTTCTGATTAAGTTAATCCATCCCTCACACCTCAACGTCGGATGTGGGTCGTGAAGTAATGGCTTACAATTCAAGTTTCACGGCCGAATTTGCAGTAATGTTTATAATCCTTAGAACAACCTTGCGACACAAATGAACGTATCCAATATCACCACAACGAAGATTGAATCCAAGTTCAGAATCCTTGAGAAAACGTCTGTGGAAGAGCTATTGATTCATTTCATAAGTTTCCCGCAAAACATTGCTGACAGATACACACTTGTGATGAATAAATCCACATAAATAAATATATTTGAAGATATGTCTGCTTCTACGCGAGACTTATTATAACGAGCATGGTAAGGGGGGGGGGGGGCCTTCGGGTCTAGAGGATCAACGACACGCTAATGATATTTTACAAACTCTACCACAAGACCTGCGGGGATTAAGAATACAGACGCTTACAATATGTTACAAATCTGAATCCTTAACACAAGAGCTCCGGCTCAAAAGAATTAAGACGTATAATAATTATAATCTCTAACACAAGTTTCGACATTCTGCCCGATGCATTAGACTAAAACCATGTAACAACCTTTGCATATAAAATTGTGTTTTCCGATCAGCGACTCAATCTTTATGATACCTACGATAGGACAAGCCGCGAAACGTTAGATCAAGTGTTACTTTTAAAACACGTCGCCACTACTACGCAGGGTCAAGAAATAAGACAAGACCAGATATGTGAAAGGAAGCACACAGTGTCACTGAATAAACCGGATTGTATTACCGACTGCACTTTAACACACGCGTTATTTTCACGGACTAATCCACAGAATTAATACAAAGACGACTGGCAATGATACGAGGCGTCATTGGGTCAGGGATTCTCAATGATTTAAAAAAAAAAAAAAAAAAAAAAAAAAAAAAAAAAAAAAATTAATTTTAAAAAAAAAAAAAAAAAAAAAAAAAAAAAAAAAAAAACAATTAATTTTAAAAAATGAATGCATTTATTTATGTTTTAAATTTTTGTTGTTGTCTGTTTACGCCAAACGGAAGTGCCAATGGCCTTGAGAATGAGGTCGCTACGGTGTTCTCAACATTGTAAATTCTTTAGCCGTGACGGTAACACTAGCAATTTTAGAACCACGACCCCTGTTCTATCGCTGCAACGTCGTCACCGGCGCGGAGAGAAGCATTCTACTAAACAGAATGAAAGGACATCGCAAGCTGTCTTTTGGGCACAGAATCAGAATCACTAAGCGCCATCTCCGTGGTCATTGCTTTCCGTTCTATGCTGACAGAGATTTTCAGTGATCTCTGTTGTATACTGTATGTTTGAGTTCTGTGGATGAATGCAAGTGGGGCGTCATCCGTCTGTGGGTAGTAAAGCAGCGTTTCACAAACTTTGAATTTTTGGTGGATCGGCTGACGATTTTTTTTTTTAATTGCATGGGGGGGTGGGGCAGGTGCCAGATTTATTTCTTATGTTCTCTCTATAAATATTCATGTTGTGCGGGCCCCGCACCGGACCACCATTAGCGGAACGCTTTTGTAGAGTACATCGAAATAAGAGACCACTTTACAGAGGCGTAGCTACAAACCATGTCAAGGTTGTTATGTAACATCCTTTAGAAATTATTTTCTCTACAACTCAAAGATCATACAATCAAAGTGTTTGGTATTTTTTTTTATTTTTTTTTTAAATTTCTATCATTATTTCGTCATGAAAGTACAATCTCATCAGTGGTGTACCTAGGGCAACATTCCCCCCCTCCCCCGCACACGTGTTCCCTTTTTATTGAAAACTTCTGTAATTTTCCAATAAAATCCATCGATCCATCCCTGTGGTGCTACAGCTCACGTAGGGCTTTGACTTGCCTCACCACTTCCTTCCACTCAGACCATCAATCCCTGTGGTGCTACAGCTCACGTAGGGCTTTGACTTGCCTCACCACTTCCTTCCACTCAGACCATCCATCCCTGTGGTGCTACAGCTCACGTAGGGCTTTGACTTGCCTCACCACTTCCTTCCACTCAGACCATCCATCCCTGTGGTGCTACAGCTCACGTAGGGCTTTGACTTGCCTCACCACTTCCTTCCACTCAGACCATCCATCCCTGTGGTGCTACAGCTCACGTAGGGCTTTGACTTGCCTCACCACTTCCTTCCACTCAGACCATCCATCCCTGTGGTGCTACAGCTCACGTAGGGCTTTGACTTGCCTCACCACTTCCTTCCACTCAGACCAAACTAATGCTTTTCTTTCCCATGATTGGATTCCCAGCTGCCGTAGATCTTTTCCCCCACATCGTCCAATAAATGCTCCCCACCAATGTGAAGGAACGAAATCCCGCCAACCTTTTGTATGCCAGTTATTCTGTCACACCAACCTAACAGCCCCCCCCCCTCACCCTACCCCCAAGCCGAATGAGAGCTCTTCTCAGATTTGAATATTTCATGAGGGGCATAACATCTTTAATGAAGTCACGAATGGACGAAATGTTTCTAGAGCGGAAATTTCCACCAAGGTGTCATTACTGTAAACATCTAAAACTTTTCGTCGACACAGGAAAATCGGGCGGCATCACAGCGGTTCTCGACGAGAGTCAATCTACAAGTGACTTGACGCGGTTCGGAAATTGACGAGGTTAGGAAATTGTGCCAAGACCTGTTGTTGGGTGTTATGGATACAAGACACGTTCCTATAGAGTGTTGCGTTTCCCAGCTCTACGGAAATATTATTCATCGGACCGGAAAAAAAAAAAACAGTCGTGAGATTTATGCAGGCAATCCTGGACAACCTCACGATGGCGTGGCGCGGACAACCTCCCAGTGGTGTGGCGCGGACAACCTCCCAGGGGCGTGGCGGGGACAACCTCCCAGTGGGTTGGCGGGGATAACCTCCCAGTGGCCTTGGCGTGGATACCCTCCCAGTTTGTCAAGATCAATTACGTCGATAATTCATTTGTTTTGGGTCTAACACCTTAAATTGCTTTTGAAGTTTCAACCCTACATAACACCGGATTGAAGATGGCTGCACGTTTAAAAGAAAAGAGGGAGTAATGTTTTTTTTTTTTAGTGTAATCCTGCCCTGTAATGTTCATTTAAAATTTTAAAAAAAAAAAAAAAAAAAAAAAAAAAA
>CAXITT010000132.1:755841-771963 GCA_964033795.1 Lymnaea stagnalis | reverse complement strand
AGGAGGTTGGGGGGGGGGGGGGGGGGGGGGGGGCTATGAATTTATGATAGAGCAGTGGTTCTTAACCTGGTTTTGATCTAACCCCAGGGGTTCGGTGAGTCAGTCTCAGAGTTTCGGCGGAGGCCCACAACAAAAAATCAGAAAAAAATCATATTTTATTTTTCCTATTAAGAAGGGTTCGGTGAGTGCAGATGTGAAACTGGTGGGGGTTCGGTACCTCCAAAAAGATTAAGAACCACTGTGATAGAGCTTGTTTACGATGCTACAGATATTAAACCATTGAACAACGTGTAGGGGGTCTCGTACTAGGGGCAGAAGATTATAGGTTTACAAATGTATACCAAGTTTCACGAGGCCGTGCGGGGTTGGGGGGGGGGACTTTAATGTAAGACGAGTTTAAAAAATACTTCGAAATTACTTTGCCAGGAATCGCTGCATAGACAGATACACAAGACACTAGTTCACATTTCTCATGACATTTGTCGTCACATTTCTCACGACAATTCTCATAACATGTCTCATGAAAATGTTCAAGACAGTTCTCATCAAATTTCTCATGACATTTATCATCACATGTCTCATCACATTTCTCATGACATTTCTCATGACATTTATCATCACATGTCTCATCACATTTCCCATGACATTTCTCGTGACATTTCTCATCACATTTCTCATCATATTGCTCATAACATTTCTCGTGACATTTCTCATCACATTTCTCATCACATTTCTCATGACATTTCTCATGACATTTCTCATGATATTTCTCATCACATTTCTCATAACATTTCTCATGACATTTATCATCACATTTCTGATGACATTTCTGATGACATTTCTCATGACATTTCTCGTGACATTTCTAGTGACATTTCTCATGACATTTCTCATCACATTTCTCATCACATTTCTCAACACATTTCTCATCACATTTCTCACAACATTTCTCATCTATTTCTCAACACATGTCTCATCACATGTCTCATCACATGTCTCATCACATGTCTCATCACATGTCTCATCACATGTCTCATCACATGTCTCATGACATGTCTCCCCACATCGAACAGTGGTTGTTGTTGTTTTCTTCCCAGCTCATCAACAACGCCATGACCGTCCCATGTTAAGTGAGCAAGTTTGAAATATTCATGAAGGTATCAGATTATATCGGGGAGTTGACCTACGGCACACATACGTTTTATTTGGACTGCCAGGATAATATTGATGTTTGCAGTGGATGGTAGCGCCACCACACGATACCGCGACAAGGTCGCATGAATCATGCGCTGCTGTCCTGCCATGGGTCAGAACCAATAGAGCGCATGGGAAATTTTTTGGTAATAAAATTGATATGATTTGCATGCTGGTGACAAATTAAATCGCAACATTAGTAAGAACACAAGTCACACTGTGTGGCATTTTCGCGGGGGGGGGGGAGGAGCTATAGGAATGAGATTTAAGCAGTAAAGACACCACCCTATCTCCCTCGCCACACTATATATTTCTTGCCACAGTAAATGTCCGTCCGCATGAAAAAAGATACAAATGGTTGAATTGCGACACTTAGTGTGTGTGTGTGGTTGTTNGGGGGGGTGGGGGGGGGGGGGGGGGGGGGAGGAGCTATAGGAATGAGATTTAAGCAGTAAAGACACCACCCTATCTCCCTCGCCACACTATATATTTCTTGCCACAGTAAATGTCCGTCCGCATGAAAAAAGATACAAATGGTTGAATTGCGACACTTAGTGTGTGTGTGTGGTTGTTTTTGTTGTTGTTGTTGTTGTTGTTGTTGTTGTTGTTATTGTTGTTGTTGTTGTTGTTGTTGTTGTTGTTGTTGTTGTTGTTGTTTTCAGTTTTCACCAATCAAACGTAAAAGTGTTCCTACTTGTGGTAAACCCCCCCCCCCTCTTACTGCCATTGTCAATGACGTCATTCGTTTAAGATCTTTTGTGACCGTTTAGAGAGTACATGCGAGACCGAACAATACGAACGTGTATATTTTCTCATTTGAGGACAGTGGAACTTTGTGACGATTCAAAAATACAAGCTTGTCTTACACACACACACACACACACACAAAAGGCAGGGGTGGGGGTGTATGGTGGGGGGGTTGGAGCCACAAGCTTAAATTTCAAGACAAAAATATACCAGAGATAATATTTCTAATCAAAGCACAGTGCAATTTACGTCACGGTCAAAAAGACAATGAAGTTTTAAAAGAGGGGGGGGGGCAGCGCCCTAAGCTCAGGTGGCGATCATAATTTTTAAAAAAACGAGAGATTACCTTTCTAATGCACCGTGCAATGATGTCATGGTCAAAAACACAATGTAGTCCTACAGGAGGGGTGAGAGCCCCCTACATGAGATGGTTGGCGTAGATACGTTCCATTAGTAATTGCTGTTTCTTCAGTTTCAGTTGGTGTTTTTATTGTTTGTTTGTTGTGGTTTTTTAAAATTCTTTTGCGTTCGCCATATTGTTTTGAATTACGACACCATTAAAAGGTTGTTTTGCAAACATTTTTTTTGGGGGGGGGGGGGGGAGGAGGAGGGGTTCTGTGTGACATAGAAAAGATACTGACTATGAGAAAACGGCTAGCCATTTACCACATATCTGTCCCTAAAAGATGATTGGCCACATCTCTGTCACCAAAACACAAATTTTCACATTCGAACATAAAATCCGTTGTTGTTGTTTTGTCAAATCCATCTTGACAGTGGTATCTCCTGATTAGTATCCCGGCTCCAAGACTCCTTTCACTACAGTTCGACCATGAGGAAAAAAAAATAGTGACGGAAAATAGCAGCCAAATATTTGCTCTCTAAACGCCACGCTGGCAATGCGACAGGCGGTCACCGATTGGACACAAAGCAGTGCCAGGTATTTTTTAAGCTTGATGCCAAATGGCCGTCCAAACGCTTGGTATTTCGAGCTGCGGTCAAAGCCCCGTGAATAATGCAATTAGCTGTTAGCTGAAACAATTGAGGACAGCGAGGGAACGGTGTTTCTTTCAAGCATAGATTCCGGGGAGGGGGGGGTTGGGGGGCGTTTACACTAATTGGGATTCTATTTCTAAATAAAATAATCAATCTAATCTTTCATAAAAATCATCAAGCTTATATTAGATTCTGCTCCTAACGAAAACAGTTATATATATATATATCAATGACTAACTTTTAATTTAAACACAAAAAAATTCTTTAAATGATGCGTTTCACCGAGTACAATTAATTGAACCAATGAAATATCGCAACGCTCGCTAAATTCGATTGTCCATATTTTAAAAAGCTAATCTTGTCCAAGTCTTGCAGTATTCGATTATAAATATCGTACTGTTCCGGAAAAAAAAAATAGGCCGCTCCTGGTTAAAAACCGCTGTCTTACTTCTCGTCGTACGCGTATATCGGTATTTTATTTGTATGATATTGTGTTCATCTTCACTTGCTTAAATACGGGGAATAGCATCTGAAAATGTCGCCTTCCCTTTGAGTCCCACTTTTCCGAAAGGACATGTCTAAAAGAAACACCATGGGGCAATATCTGGAGACCAGAGGCAAGGACAACCTTAAGGGTAGCGTTTAGATGTAAGTTGAAACAGTTGTTGACAGCGAATGGATACTTGGACACCAGAGGCAAGGACAACCTTAATGGTAGTGTTTAGTTGTTGGTTAACCAGTTGTTGACAGCGAATTGATACTTGGACACCAGAGGCAAGGACAACCGTAATGGTAGCGTTTAGATGTTAGCTAAAACAGTTGTTGACAGCGAATGGATACTTGGACACCAGAGGCAAGGACAACCTTAATGGTAGCGTTTAGATGTTAGCTAAAACAGTTGTTGACAGCGAATGGATACTTGGACACCAGAGGCAAGGACAACCTTAATGGTAGTGTTTAATTGTTAGCTAAAACCGTTTTGGGGAGGGAATGGATATTTGGAAATGAGAGAATAGGACAGTCTGCATGATGCAGAGATTTCTTTTAAAATAACGTTCATATCTGAAGTTATTGTTGTCTCATTGAAGACATACCGTAGAGACCTTTTGATATGTGATTTCGAAAGTGCGGGTGAAACTAATGCTCATGATTAAGTCATTGGGTTAAAAAATACGATCCATTAGTTAGCATTTAGCTGTGTGTATGGACGAGAAAAAATGAGCAGCTGCAGTTCTCTACAATGGGGGCTCGTTAAGAAAAGAAAGAAGAATTAAGTATTCAACTGTTTTTTTTAAAATTCAAATGGTCACAATGATTCGAAACGAAAGTGGACCGAAGACAAACAACAAATAAAGTGTGTGGTGTGAGCCCCCCCCCCCCGACAATTTAAATCCTTTGCTGGTGGTCAAAAAAAAAAAAAAAGGGTGTGGTGGGACCCCCCCCCCCCCCCCCCGACTATTTAAATCCTTTGCTGGTTGTCAAAAATTCTCCACGATGCCACATCATTGAAGCCCTTAAAACAGGTCAAGCAATCCAAAGCCTTATGTTTGTTGACCCCTGATGAAAGCGGTGGGTTGCAGTGGCCAGAGACGAGAATATTTCAAGTGGAAATTGAAAGCGAAAGTTTTATTGTAATGTGGAAGCGGCCCTTATACCACTGGCACTGGTGGCTCTGGAGCCCCATATGGAATTTTTTTTAAAGTCTGCCGACTACCAAACCCAGGCTCTAGGCTATTAGTTGAGCATTTGGTTCCAACCCATGACAGTTTTAATTCAATTGTATTTTATACTAAGAATCTAACATACTCGTCAGCCACTTATTCTGCTGACTCCACAATATGTCTCCTAATACGTAAATGATATGGCAATCCAATCAGTGTCCTAATACGTAAAAGCGTGGCTATTCTATTAATGGCGGCTAATACGTAAACGATTAGGCTATCCATTCAATGCCTCCTAATTCGTAAAGGGCATGGCTATCCATTCGCTGTCTCCTGATACGTAAAAAGTATGGCTATACACTCACTGTCTCCTAATATGTAAAAGGTATGGCTTTACACTCACTGTCTCCTAATACGTAAAAGATATGGCTATCCATTCAGTCTCCGAGTTCAGAATTGTAGTTCTTGAGAAAACACACATTCCATTTTCTCCACTCTGATTAAAATAATTGGACTACAGTCTTACCCATGACACCATTTCTCCCCTAAATCTCCGACCACACCAGCCTCACCACGCCACATCAGGCTTCACCAGGCCTCACCACGCCACACCATGACGCACCACGCCGCACCAAGACGCACCACAGTACAATGATACCATCGCCAATATGAATTCATTAGCTGGCGAGTTTTATTTATTTTTTTTTTTCAAACACGCAATAGAGAGACCTCGTGGATTCAACATGCCCGAAACAAAGACAACAAAAAGACGAATAAAATAACGGCCGTGGTGATTGCAGGAACATCTGTTACACGTTACCCCAAGAGATTTCCCTGTCTACACTTTCAATGGGAACCTGGACGTGAGGCCAACACAGGGATGTTTGTTAACAAATACAAAAACGGATTTAATATATATATTTGTTTTTGTTTTGTTTTTGTTACTGATTTAACTTTATTTGTCTTTTTATGTGTTAAATTTAATCTAATTCATTGTCGATGACTGGCTGTTTCTAGTTCATGAGTGTAAAAATGCCATGTATGTATACATTAAATTTACCATGCATGCAATGAGGGGGGGGGGTTAATGTTATAGTTGGAAAGTGTTGGAATACCTCCAACTCCTGGCACCGACTCCTGGCACCGTGTCTTTGTGTCATCAGAGCGTCGCACGGCTACGTCACTCTGACTAATCTTTAATAAAACACTGGGGGACGTGGAAGCGTGACTCAGCCCCCCCCCAGCCCCCCCCCTTTTTTTCCAAACCCTCCGTGTCCCCCCACCTCCCGCGCACCCCGTTCCCTATATGGTGTAGATCGACCATATTTTGGTTTCAACCTCGCTCATCGTGTGTGTCAGTTGTTGGAATACCTCCAACTCCTGGCACCGACTCCCGGCACCGTGTCTTTGTGTCATCAGAGCGTCGCACGGCTACGTCACTCTGACTAATCTTTAATAAAACACTGGGGGACGTGGAAGCGTGACTCAGCCCCCCCCCCCAGCCCCCCCCCTTTTTTTCCAAACCCTCCGTGTCCCCCCACCTCCCGCGCACCCCGTTCCCTATATGGTGTAGATCGACCATATTTTGGTTTCAACCTCGCTCATCGTGTGTGTCAGGGAAGCAGGGGCGTTATCCCAGTCACCACAACTTAACGGCATGAATCATGGGAGGAGGGGGAGGGAGGGGCAAGATTTGTGTGTTGATCTCCCGAATTATTTCCTATAGCCAAGGTTTGAGAATTTCCAGTCAACTCATTTAGTCTGATTTATGGGCATATATACGGCTAGTACCTGTCATATTATAATATTGCTACAGGGCACAGTGTTATGGCTAATCAATAGTATGAGATGCGGCTAGTATATCGTCTGATATGTGGCTGGTACGTAATCTGAAATATGTCTTACATCACATCATTAACTAGTACGTAGTCTGATATATGGCTAGTACATAGTCTGATATATGGCTAGTACATAGTCTGATATATGGCTAGTACATAGTCTGATATATGGCTAGTACATAGTCTGATATATGGCTAGTACATAGTCTGATATATGGCTGGTACATAGTCTGATATATGGCTAGTACATAGTCTGATATATGGCTAGTACATAGTCTGATATATGGCTAGTACATAGTCTGATATATGGCTGGTACATAGTCTGATATATGGCTAGTACATAGTCTTATATATGGCTAGTACATAGTCTGATATATGGCTAGTACATAGTCTGATATATGGCTAGTACAGGGGTCGGTAACCTGCGGCTCGCGAGAAATATTCTCTGTTCAAACCTTTTGAGATTAGTTAATGTATGTACGTAATGATTATGTCGAACTCGTTACGTTTCCGGATATACGTTTAAAGATGTCGTTACAGTGTTGTTCACGTGAAGAAGGAAACAAACACACGCACGCAAAAACACACACACACACTCTACAAACACACGCGAGTGGTAAAGTCTCGGGTCAGATTTCACGTCGTCAGCTGTCCTGATTTTATTAAGCTCTAGTCACAACCGTTTTTTTTCTTTATGGGGACCTGTTTCCGGTAACCCCACTTTATCACAACCTGATCTACACACCAGCCCCTCTCAAGTTACCACGCCTCGTTAAATAATGGAACATTTGATACCACTGTCTTTGAGAGACCAGCGCGAGATCGGGCCCATGAGGAATCAAATAAAATACTACAAGTATCGTATTTATACGGAACATATTCTACTTTTCGAGATATCTATCGTGGACCAAATTTGCTATTGTAGATATCTATCCGGTTAAATGTCAGTGGGGTATATTATGTACCTTAAACGTGAATGAGGGATTATTAAACAGTATGAGGGTAACGTTTGGGGGAAATGATGGTAGCGTATGGGGAAATGATGTAACGTCTGGGGGAAATGATGGTGGCGTATGGGGAAATGATGGTAGCGTGTGGTGGAAATGATGGTAGCGTATGGGGAAATGATGTAACGTCTGGGGGAAATGATGGTAGCGTATGGGGAAATGATGGTAGCGTATGGGGAAATGATGTAACGTCTGGGGGAAATGATGGTGGCGTATGGGGAAATGATGGTAGCGTGTGGTGGAAATGATGGTAGCGTATGGGGGAAATGATGGTAGCATATGGGGAAATGATGGTAGCGTGTGGTGGAAATGATGGTAGCGTATGGGGAAATGATGGTAGCGTGTGGTGGAAATGCAGGTAGCGTGTGGACAACACAAAATGTTGGATACCCATTAGTCCCATTGTTATAAAACTGTGGAGAGCCAAATTTCCGTTTTGTGGAGAAGCAAACACAGATTCGGAATTTTCTTCTTTTTTTTTTAATTCAAACATCTCCACTAATATGCCAGTAAGATTGGAAATATTTAAAAGAGTGACGTAACTATGTATTTTTCCCCCGTACAATCGAAATGTAGTGATATTAAAACTTAAAGCCAGATTGACGTCACGGAATAAGAAAGTTAATTCCCTACTTCCGCGCATGTGATTTATAACCCAAGTCAGTGGCTCTCAACCTTCCCCCATGCCGCAACCCTTTAATGCAGTTCCTCATGTTGTGGCGACCCCGAAGCATAAAATTATTTTCGTTGCTGCTTTCATAAACATGTGTTTTCCGATGGTCTTAGGCGACCCCAGTGAACGGGTTGTTCGACCCCCAAAGGGGTTGCGACCCACAGGTTGAGAACCGCTGACATAACACATTTAGAGCCTTATACCAAACTTACGACCAAGTAGCATTACGTAACGGTGGTCGTTGTCAATGAGGGGATCAAGGGAAGTAACTCAGCATTATAGGCAACAAGCTTCTTTTAAGCTCATAATTTATTTACCGTTCCTGGCTTGAGAAAAATGCTTATGTGTGTGAGAAAGATGAGGGTGTTTGTGTGAGGGCGAGTGTGAGTGGGATAGTGCAAACAGGAGGATGTGGGAGAGAGAGAGAGAGAGAGAGAGAGAGAGAGAGTTTGTCATGGAGAGAGTGATAGTGAGTTTGAAAGTATGAAAGACACGAGTGCATAAAAGAGAGATTGTGGCTGATAATGGAGGTGTGTGACTGAAAGTAAGAGTTGACAAATGGGCAACATGATTGAAAGTAAGAGTTGACAAATGGGCAACATGATTGAAAGTAAGAGTTGACAAATGGGCAACATGGTTGAAAGTAAGAGTTGACAAATGGGCAACATGATTGAAAGTAAGAGTTGACAAATGGGCAACATGATTGAAAGTAAGAGTTGACAAATGGGCAACATGATTGAAAGTAAGAGTTGACAAATGGGCAACATGATTGAAAGTAAGAGTTGACAAATGGGCAACATGATTGAAAGTAAGAGTTGACAAATGGGCAACATGATTGAAAGTAAGAGTTGACAAATGGGCAACATGATTGAAAGTAAGAGTTGACAAATGGGCAACATGATTGAAAGTAAGAGTTGACAAATGGGCAACATGATTGAAAGTAAGAGTTGACAAATGGGCAACATGATTGAAAGTAAGAGTTGACAAATGGGCAACATGATTGAAAGTAAGAGTTGACAAATGGGCAACATGATTGAAAGTAAGAGTTGACAAATGGGCAACATGATTGAAAGTAAGAGTTGACAAATGGGCAACATGATTGAAAGTAAGAGTTGACAAATGGGCAACATGATTGAAAGTAAGAGTTGACAAATGGGCAACATGATTGAAAGTAAGAGTTGACAAATGGGCAACATGATTGAAAGTGAGAGTTGACAAATGGGCAACATGATTGAAAGTGAGAGTTGACAAATGGGCATCATGGGGGGGGGGGGGAAGCGGCAGTGTGGACAATGCATAAACATATTTTTTAAATGAATTTTTTTTTAAAGTCTTCATACAAGGTCTATGGTGCCTGCTTCATTACCCCCCAACTCCCTCATCCACCACTCTCTTCTCCCAATCGCCGACTTCACACACACACACAACTTCTGCATACGCCCCTGCTCAGGCCATTAGCTTCTGTTATCCTCGTGTGACCAGCTCCAAGGACAACAACAATGAACAAAGCGATGGCTAGTTTGGCAACAACCTCTACGTCGAACGAAGTTGATTGTATTTGTAATTGTCAAGACACCCCAACAACCCCCCCCCCCCTTTTTTTTTCCCTCCCCCTACGTAACAATGGTTGTTATTTTGTTTGAAAAGATTTTCTCTGAGTCGATGTTCACGGTGCGTGAGGGTGCACCGGTGACAATTCAGGGGAGAGAAGTCCAGGCTTTCCACTCGGGATAACTGTATGATTTGCAGTGAAGCTTACATCAGTAGAGGGACTTGTGTGGACGAAATGAAAGGGGCATAACTCTTCATTTGCGGTTTTTTTTTCGCCCACATCTTATAATTTTTATTACGCTGTATCAGTCAGCATGAAAATAAAATACTTATGTAATTTTAAAAGTTATTTTTTATAGCGTTGCGAAGTGTTACATAATTCCGACTCAAACTGCGGAGTAACAAGAAACAAGTCATTATTTTTAATGCAGTGTAAAATATTAGTTCTAGAGGAAATGTAAATTTTCTAAAAAAAAAAACTCTTCAGGTTCATTCCGAACATTAAGATTTGACATTGATAGAGCAACACGCTATGTCACACAATGTCATGTCACGTGAGCCTTTCGATCTTGTATATTGTTATTAAAACGATGAGGATGATCGCATTTTTTTTCGTTTGATCGAAGACTTTCTTTTAACTCACGAGTCTGTTGGGTTTGTTTGGAGAGTAATTTTTTGTTGTCAACACGGGACCCCCCCCCCCCTGTCACGTGGGCCTTTCCATCTTTTATATTGTTATTAAAACGAAGAGGATGATCGCATTTTTTTTCGTTTGATCGAAGACTTTCTTTTAACTCACGAGTCTGTTGGGTTTGTTTGGAGAGTAATTTTTTGTTGTCAACACGGGACCCCCCCCCCCCTCGCTAAGGTTGGTGGCGTCTGAATCGTGCTGACCTGTAACGCTGACAACAGAGGGTGAGATGAGAGCTCCGGTTTGCTGGTTCGAAGGAATAAAATTGGTGGGGTGGGGAAGGGTGGGTGGAGGGGATTAGTGGGTGGGGAGTGATGGGGAAAAGAAAAAAAAGATGATTCTTTTGAATTTTTTTATTTTTTATAAGAACAAAATCACCCGATAATAACAAAGCGGTCCTAACTGTAAAATGTTGGGGAGGGAAGGGGTTGGGGAAAAGGTAGGGCAGAAGTCAAAAGAGCCAAAAATCAGCAGCAGGACAACGAATTTTCTTTTGAGACCGAATTTCTTTTCGAGAATCATTTTTTTTTTGGAGTCAAACCCGATTTCTGGCGGACTGGCCGAGCCGCTCTCAGGACGCTAAAGAGCCGCACTCAGGACGCTAAAGAGCCGCACTCAGGACGCTAAAGAGCCGCACTCAGGATGCTAAAGAGCCGCACTCAGGACGCTAAAGAGCCGCACTCAGGACGCCAAAGAGCCGCACTCAGGACGGTAAAGAGCCGCACTCAGGACGCCAAAGAGCCGCACTCAGGAAGGCAAAGAGCCGCTTGGGGCTGCGAGCCACGATTTGCTAACCACTGCTGTAGGGTATAACGACAAAATCGGTGCAGAAAATATTTTCAGAAACAATAGTAGTAAATTATATGTAAGTTTCGTCTACATTCAATTCAAATCCTTTGGCCACATAGAGTGCCTTAATACCATTCTGCACAGACTTTCTTTGGCCACAAAGAGTGCCTTAATACCATTCTGCACAAACTTTCTTTGGCCACATTTTGCCCTAATACCATTCTGCACAGACTTTCTTTGGCCACATAAAGTGCCTTAATACCATTCTGCACAGACTTTCTTTGGCCACATACAGTGCCTTAATACCATTCTGCACAGACTTTCTTTGGCCACATAGAGTGCCTTAATACCATTCTGCACAGACTTTCTTTGGCCACATTTTGCCCTAATACCATTCTGCACAGACTTTCTTTGGCCACATAAAGTGCCTTAATACCATTCTGCACAGACTTTCTTTGGCCACATACAGTGCCTTAATACCATTCTGCACAGACTTTCTTTGGCCACATAGAGTGCCTTAATACCATTCTGCACAGACTTTCTTTGGCCACATTTTGCCCTAATACCATTCTGCACAGACTTTCTTTGGCCACATAAAGTGCCTTAATACCATTCTGCACAGACTTTCTTTGGCCACATACAGTGCCTTAATACCATTCTGCACAGACTTTCTTTGGCCACATAGAGTGCCTTAATACCATTCTGCACAGACTTTCTTTGGCCACATTTTGCCCTAATACCATTCTGCACAGACTTTCTTTGGCCACATAAAGTGCCTTAATACCATTCTGCACAGACTTTCTTTGGCCACATACAGTGCCTTAATACCATTCTGCACAGACTTTCTTTGGCCACATAGAGTGCCTTAATACCATTCTGCACAGACTTTCTTTGGCCACATACAGTGCCTTAATACCATTCTGCACAGACTTTCTTTGGCCACATTTTGCCCTAATACCATTCTGCACAGACTTTCTTTGGCCACATAGAGAGCCCCACTACCATTCTGCACAGACTTTCTTTGGCCACATAGAGAGCCCCACTACCATTCTGCACAGACTTTCTTTGGCCACATAGAGAGCCCCATTACCATTCTGCACAGACTTTCTTTGCCTAATGCTCTTTGCAAAATGATTAAACCCTTCTTTGACGGGGAGTCTTCTTTTTTTTAAATATATGTTTTACTTTTCTTTTTTTCTATGTTGGCGATGATGTCCTTGTTCATGGGTTGTTTTCGCCGGTTTGTCTCTACCTCGTTAGAGGTCAATGCCGCTGTACAAACTATCTGGTGTACACTAGACGTGTGCCGGTACGTTGTATCGTGTAACAACATCACACCGACAGCTGTAGTGATCACAATGTGTACGTTACATGGTGTACTCTAGCGACATCTCACCACCAACAGCTGTAGTGTGTCCGGGGCATCAGAGTAATGAGTGTAGATCAAGTCTGACACCCCACCCTCCCCTACCTCATACACCCCACCCCAGTTCGGTTGTTGCCCTCGTCCAGGTCCTGACGCCCTCCCCTACCTCATCCACCCACCCCAGTGCGGTTATTGTACTGGTCGAGGTCCTGACCCACCCATTTTATCTACACCATATCTGGCTACGTCGCCCAATAAAACCATTATTATTAGCCTGCTTTGTGACAACGGGGAAAAGATGGGGGGGGGGGCAATAATGGTTTTATTGGATTTATCCGACTCGGGTCAAAGGGAGGGAATGAGGAAGGAGGGGAAGAAGGGGGAACGTACCCACCCATTTTATCTACACCATATCTGGCTACGTCGCCCAATAAAACCATTTTTATTAGCCTGCTTTGTGACAACGGGGAAAAGATGGGGGGGGGGGCAATAATGGTTTTATTGGATTTATCCGACTCGGGTCAAAGGGAGGGAATTAGGAAGGAGAGGAAGAAGGGTGAACGCAGGCCAGACTAAAGTGACATTAACATTGGATAAGATAAAGCAAAGGGTTGAATAGGTGAATAGGTGGATGGTGTTTCAGTGGTGGGTCAAGTGGGGGGGGGGCAGATTCACCGGCACCAAGACTAATGGGGGGCGCCAAAATGACCTTTAATGGCATGAGATTGATGAGAATAATGGGTATCTGAGTTGAGGAGGCGCGTAAAAATGAATCTTGTCCCAGGGCGCCACACACTCTAGCTACGCCTCTGGTCGGTGTAGTACTGGGGAGTCGGGGGTCGTTACAATGTAAAGTACAGAGAGTAGGATTATGTGAAGAGGAAAGATGTGTGTTTGATTCTGGGAACAAGCGAGAGAGAGAGAGAGAGAGATAGTAGCAATGTAAATTATGGAGAATGGTGGCGTGTCCATGGTAGGGACACGGCTACAATGATTCTGTCTCTACTTGGCCGGGTGGCCGTGCTGTCTTAACTGAGTCAATCCCAATCTTGTGGTGTTCAGTCCCCAGCAAAACCAGCACAGACAATCAAAATAACACCAGCACCCCGGGTGGATGGGGCTCGTTATCTTTGGATCGAACCTCGTCTAAGAGAAGGGCAATCTGAAATCAAACCGGGAAATGGAGTCCCTTGCGGGGTATGACATTGACACAATGAAAATTACAACTCTTGCAACGCGGAATGCATAAAGAGCACAGTGTGTCGCCAGAAACACTGCTGGTCATCTCCTGCATCCTGGTGTATTTTCCAGGCGTCCTGACCACGCCTTGCCATTGGAGCAAATAGACTAGCGAGTGAGGCTGGCGAATTGAGCAGCTCTCCCTCCCTTTAAACAAAATACAGCTCAAACCAAAGCCACTACTCAAACCTTGGTCATCTTCGCATGCGAAGGAGGAACAATAATAACTTAGCTCGCCCACTGAAATGCACTTTCACAACAATCATTAGTTTTAACTTACCAAACTTTACTAAGCAACATGTATTGGACGTTATAGTAAATGTAGATCAATTTTAAATCGTGGCTCCCTGTCGTAACCAGTTGGGGGTATTCGCATGGAGGCGGAAAGCCCTGGATCGATCTAAATCAGCGGTTCTCAACCTTTGGTCGGGACCCCTTTGGGGGTCGCACGACCCTTTCACAGGGGTCGCCTAAGATCATCTGAAAACACATATACTCTAAAGTTATAAAGTATCAACGAAAATAACTTTGTGGTTGGGGTCGCCACAAAATGTGGAACTGTAAAAAAAAAGGGTCCCGGCATTAGAAAGGTTGAGAACCACTGATCTAAATGGATGTATGCAGGGGAGCAGGTCAGGGCCCTACATGGACTGCAGTGGCACTGATGATGACGTCCGAATGGAAGGATGTGGTTGAGCAGGCCAGGGCCCTACACGGACTGTAGCGCCCCTATTGATGATTTTCTGTCGTAACTACATAATGTAATAAAATTAAAAACGGAAATAATCGTATTTGGTATAGTTGAATAAACATTAAACAATTAATTCTTTGGCTATGTGGTATATCGCGAGAGGTGGCCATTTTTTAAAAAATAAAATGACAACCTCAGATAGACAAAAGAAACAAATGTTATGCGTCGAAACTCCTTTAAACTCAGACAAACACTTTCCGACTCCTGCTCCAGGCTTTAGATCAGCCGATTCATAGAGCCGATAAATCATAGCCAACACAAAGTTTTAGGGACTAAAAACGAACTCTTCGACCAAGTACTGAATCGAGATTGTGAATTCGAGACTCAGACATCTTGAAATTTTGCTTAGGTCGTTCTGAAAGAGCGTTTTTTGTCTTTTCGTCTTTAAAAAAAAAATCACGTTATTAAAAAGTTACATAGTATTCTTTAAAATATTTAAACGAATTCCGAGGTGTTTCAAATCAATTATGCCAAGACTAATTGGTGCATCAATGGTAGAGGTGTATCAATAAGTGGTGCATCAATGATAGAGGTGTATCAATAAGTGGTGCATCAATGATAGAGGTGTATCAATAAGTGGTGCATCAATGATAGAGGTGTATCAATAAGTGGTGCATCAATGATAGAGGTGTATCAATAAGTGGTGCATCAATGATAGAGGTGTATCAATAAGTGGAGCATCAATGATAGAGGTGTATCAATAAGTGGTGCGTCAATGATCACTTCAATGGTTGGCATCATCAATAATTAGGGTCAGAGACGTGTCTACCAGGCTGAAAAGCGGATCCTTGCCCACACCATTCATTTGCATACTTTGACCGAAATCGCGTCGAGTCCACGAGACTAGCTGCCGCCCGCGTCACGAGGCGAATGTGTGATTAATGAAAGTGGACACGGGCCCGAAGCTTGTAATCCGGTTCTCATTCTGGCGAAAGGTAGAAATGATGCATGGGGCCAAACTTTCAAGGTCTCCTCCCCGCCCCCCCCCAGGCAATTAATGGTATCGATTCTTTACCTAATACTCCCTACTGTGGAAATATATATTACGTGTGTTAGAAGTTACAGGCACGAAATAATCGGATTTTTAAAAGATGTTATAAGACTGGGAAACACTCGTTTAAGATGATATTAGGCTGGGAAGCTGTCACGTCTGTACTCACTCACAGTGCACAGACTACCACAATGCTAATTACTAATACTAATATCTATCAACAACAGAGGCGTTGTGGAGTTCAGTGAAAGTTAGTGACTCTCATTTATTATTAATACACACTCACGAATAAGCAATTATAATCACAAACAGAGAATACTTATCACAATCACAACCTATTCATTATCTTATCACATAATTAATATATTAATAGCATGGGCTTAAAACAACCGCCATGATTCCATCTTCCATTGTACTCCACCCTCCTTTCTCTTCTCTCATTGGTTCCTCTTACCAAGTTCTATCCCCTATAAATTATAAGTCCTAATTCTCACCTCACTTAACTCCCTTAACTCAACTTAGCTCAGCAACATTAGTTTAAGCTAGTCTTATCATACTCATAGAAATCGTTAACAAAGACGGGTAATGTAAAATTACAAAAGTTTACCGCCACCCCCCCCCCCCCCCC
>CAXITT010000132.1:740080-754574 GCA_964033795.1 Lymnaea stagnalis | reverse complement strand
GGGACTTTGTCCCTTCCGCCCTGTCCTTTCCCAACCAGGTCCCCCCCCCCCCCCCGCGCCCATTCTATTTGTGTTATTGATGAAGCTAAAATTACCAGCAGGCAGATGAAATCTGTCAGTCAGCAGGACATAACGAGTGATCCAGTGGCCATTTTATGACGACAAGGATTCCCAACCCTGTGAGGAGTGGACATATTTGAAGAAGAAAAAAAATTCCTTCTTTCTTCTTGGCGTTTTGAAAATAGGTGTGTGCTACTGTTACAGAAGTTGCTGATGTCAGTCATGTATATTTGTCATTGGGTCTTGTTTTCTTTATTTCAGGAAAGCTAACAAAGACGTTTCCTCAAAGACAAGCCACACAGACAAGCCACACAGACAAGCCACACAAACAAGCCACACAGACAAGCCACACAGACAAGCCACACAGACAAGCCACACAGACAAGCCACACAGACAAGCCACACAGACAAGCCACCAAGACAAGCCACCAAGACAAGCCACCCAGACAAGCCACACAAACAAATAAATGGATTTGCTTTTCAGCAAGATATTTGCCCAGACAATGGAGAAGCCATGAACCTGTGGATAGACCTTATGCCATGAACCTGTGGATAGACCTTATGCCATGGTCATGTGGACAGATATTGCGTGTTGAGGAACATCTCAGTGAGATCTGGATCTATTCGGGCATCAGCTATGACAACTTTTAACAAGGAGTTCACAATAGGACGCGCGTAGATATCAGTTGTTGCTCAATGCACTACACAGTGTGGGAGTAACTAACACATCTATCCATCCATCAATGTTGCGGTTCAGCCTATGTAAGGCTCATCTAGAGAGCTGTAAGGGGCTGCCCCCACCCCCCCCCCACCCCGAAGGTTGTGCGCAGGGCGAACAACCCGGCAATGTAAAAAAAAAAAATGTTACTAAAGCCAATTAACAGTAACTAAGACAAAGATTTTAAAAATACACGAGGGACTGCGTTCAAGCCGTGTCAAGTAACTCAATATTAGAACCAGACGTGTTCAGTCTTAAACATAACAGACAGGGGCCAGCTTAATCGGGACGTTTCGGCTAAACGCCTCCGTCGGCAGACCAGACAATACAATACACCAAAAGATACTCATAAATTTAAAAATTAAACGTATGTTTTTCAAAGACCTTGATTAGAGTCAACTAAACTCAGTGTTAGAGCCGCTTTCTGTTCTGAACATTGAGCTACATTAAGGCGTCTAGCAGAAGCAACACAAACATCCGATCAATTCGTCTTATTGATGTTTTTTTTTTTTTTATCTCAAGCCTAAACATCTCTTGTTCCACTATTTATTTAAAGTTTCTATAAGATGGTTATATTATTTTGAATTAAATCCCCATTTTTTATTTATTTATTTTTTATTTATTTTTTTTTGGGGTTAAAACGTGCAATGAAAGGCGTTAAAGTCTACAGGTATAGAACCACTGTAATCCAGCCTGGCTTATTGTTTAGGTTATGTGATCTTCGTCCCCGGCGTTATCTCCCCACGTGACATACAGAAACGCATCGACCGCCACGCCCACTCGATCAAGCTTCAGATTTCCACATGGATGGCAGACCCGGAGTCGAGGAATCGACTTTCTACATTGTCCTTGTATTCGGAGTCAAAGGATTTTTTTTTTTTTTTTGAGAATGATAGACTGTGATAGACTTGAATGTCATTATTTGGAATATCTCTATCCGTTCAAATGTCTCTCATGGTAAAACTCACTGTTTAAACATCATGAATATCTTCACAAATATCGCGGCATAGCACACATTTTACACAATATGAATCATTTCAACACACGACGTACGCAAAAAGTGTTTTGGGTGTAGTGCACACTGGTTAAGTACCCATGGGTATAGTCGACCTTGGTATAGTCGCATTAACGCGTTACAGCAAACAATGTTAAGACATTAGTTCCTATACTGCAAAAAATGTAGGTTTTTTTTTGTTTTTGTTTTTTAAAGAGATTGCCAACCTTGCACGGGTTTTGAAAGCACGCTTTTCCAAAGCTCACCAACCTACGGCAGGTTGCTGCTGAATTAATTTAAAACTTTGGAGTCTTGGCATCACTCAATATCTAAATTCCATGCACGCTTTTCCAAAGCTCACCAACCTACAGCAGGTTGCTGCTGAATTAATTTAAAACTTTGGAGTCTTGGCATCACTCAATATCTAAATTCCATGCACGCTTTTCCAAAGCTCACCAACCTACGGCAGGTTTCTGCTGAATGAATTTAAATCTTTGGAGTCTTGGCATCACTCAATATCTAAATTCCATGCACGCTTTTCCAAAGCTCACCAACCTACGGCAGGTTGCTGCTGAATGAATTTAAATCTTTGGAGTCTTGGCATCACTCAATATCTAAATTCAATGCCAGGAGTCGAACCCTGTGGGGGTTGGGGGGAAGAATCTGAACGATATTTATTCCATGCTGTGCCGGTCGCCTGCAATACTTTGTAAATGTCTCAGGAAATAAACAGATAAAGCAGAGGCTTGATCTCATCACGGGCTGATATAGTTTCCCTTCATGTACCTTGGTCGTCGGCATAACCTTTGGAGACCGCGCCACATGCTGGAAATCAGGTCTTAGAAACAGAGATTCTCAATGTAATGAGTAGGGACACTTTGAAAGCATGTGATTGCAGAAATTCGAAGGAAATTATTTCTATGAAGGTAAAGAGACAGATGATAAATCAAGAGTGTATAACGAAAGTAAATATTGTATTTTTTGTTGTTGCTATTAGCGGGGAAAATTACGTTATGTCAGAATTCAAAACAAAAAAAATATTATGACCTGACCTATAGATTTTGGCACACTTGCATCTGTGGATTTTGCAATGGCTGGTTAATGGTTGGGCAATGGATGGGTAATTGTTGGGCAATGATTGGGCTAAGGTTGAGAAATGGTTGGGAAGAGGTTGGGAAATGGTTGTGCGGAAGTTAGGAAATGGTTGGGAATTGGTTGGTCGCTGATTTGGCAGTTTTGGCCAGTGGTTGGGCAGTAGTTTGACAATGATTGGGCACTGGTTGGGCAATGGTTGCGCAATGAATGGGCAATGATTTTGCAAAAGTTTGATAATGTTAAGGAAAATACGACGTCATATCACTGTGATATCTATCTTTCAGGGTATTTATAACTATGGGACTAGTTTCCTGCCCACTCTCTTAATATGTTTAAAAATCAGATAAGTCCCTGTATGTCTCCTCTACCCCTTGAATTAGTTCACAGTGAACGGTACCCTTGCTTGTCTAATGACACCCTGCGTCTCTCATGATACCCTGCGTGTCTCATGATACCCTTGCTTGTCTCCTGATACCCTGCGTCTCTCGTGATACCTTGCGTGTCTCATGATACCCTTGCGTGTCTCGTGATACCCTTGCGTGTCTCATGATACCCTGCGTGTCTCATGATACCCTGCGTGTCTCTGACAAATCGCAAATCGTAAGAGAAGTACTGTAATTATGTTTATCTTAACATACAGTAACCTGTCTTAAAATACAGTACCCTGTCTTAATATAAAGCTCCTGGTACACGAATAAATTGCATAAAAATATATATTTATTTTAATGCTCAATAAGAGTTATCAGAAATGTTTCTTGAAAGGTACCAGGAACAGTTACCTGATATTGCCCCTAATATTGCTTTGATATGGCCCTGCCCACAAGAGTATTAACGTTTCCTGGTGTTGAAATGTCTTCATCAACATGCAGTGTCTGTTGGTAGTGTGGTATTTATGGCTTGTACTCGAGGCAAACTCCTATGAAGTAGTATCGTTTCTATGGCCTAGACTCGTGGCAAATTCCTATGTAATAGTATCGTATCTATGGCTTGGACTCGTGGCAGACTCCTAAGTAAAATTAATCTCTACAGCCATGCTTCTCAGCGTGGAGCTTGTGGCCTTTCAAAGTACCACGGTAAATTTCTTTGGGAAATTTGGGGGCGAAAAAAAAATTAATAACTTTTTAAAATAAAAAAATAGCAGTTTTATATTAATAACAAGGGAAGGAGCCACGTGGGTAAAATAAGAATGTTCAAGTGGGCATCAAGGGAAAAAATAATAATAATAATTGAGAAACGCTGTCCTTTTGTGTGTGTGTGTGTGTACTCTTACTCCCGGGGATCGATCTCACCTGTGGAAGCTCCTCACACGACCTTATTTTTCCCCCAAGTTCAGACACACGGGACGCAACAGCGCTCATGCAGACAACAGTAAATAGACATTAATTTTGCTGTAATACTTGACGTAATTTTTTATTCTTCATAAATTGCATTGATTTTTAAATATCTGTAACAATTAAGACTAGAACAAACAAACAAAAAAATAGAAAAAACTCCAATCCCTGAGGGCCAAGCAAGGCGGAGAGGTGAGTCGAAGGCCCGTACTCTCCAACTTTGCAACACAGCGTACTAAATAAATAGCGTCACTTTTCCTCCGGCAAAGTTCGGGAGTTTGGGCAAATAACCTGGCACTGGGTCAACATAGCATGTAAACCCACGCAGGACCAAGTGACGAAGAAAGGGGGGGGGCAAGGGGGGTGGCGTTGTTGTGATGGGAAAGAGAACCAAACTACCCTCAATTCAACTGGTCATTTTTAGTTGATTAAAATTTTTAAAAATGTTGGGAAAATATATTTTTCGGCTTGAAAAGAAAAGACATGCCAGTTATACGGACGGTTCGGTTAGATGCTTCTTTCTTCAGCCGTCAGTACAAAACAAGAAACAAACAGATGCATTAAATTTGAAAATAAAAAAAATAAAAAGAAAGAAAAACGTACGTTTTAGAAATCTCCATAATATCTGCGTAGCTCATTGTTCAAGAGACAAGGAAGAGCTCTGTGTCATTGAAGAACGCCTACCCTCACACAGTATCCTTTCTTTTAGAAACCTTATACTTCCCAGTGCAAGCATGCAAATGGTCACATTCTTCGCATTGATAAGTAATTCATAAACTCATACGATCTTAAATCATTGTACGCAAGTCTTACAGTTTAAGACAACAATTGATGACTTTTTTTTTAATGACTTAACCCCCCCCCCCACCCCCCTAATCCACGCAACTGTTTCATTTTCACTATCATGAAACTGTTGGTTTTGTTTTTTTTGCCAATGCCACTCAGTGACAAAATCATGAAAATGATAATTTGCCAATGCCACTCAGTGACATAATCATGAAAATGATAATTTGCCAATGCCACTCAGTGACAAAATCATGAAAATGATAATTTGCCAGTGCCGCTCACTGTCAAAATCAAGAAACTGATTGCTTGCCAATGCCGCTCAGTAGCAGAATCACTAAAGCTGTTTTTTTTTAAACTGATTGTTTACCAATGGCACTCACTAACAAAATCATGAAACTGATTGTTTTGTTTGCCCAATGGTCACCTACTTACAAAATCATGAAACTGATTGTTTTGTTTGCCCAATGGTCACCTACTTACAAAATCATGAAACTGATTGTTTTGTTTGCCCAATGGTCACCTACTTACAAAATCATGAAACTGATTGTTTTGTTTGCCCAATGGTCACCTACTTACAAAATCATGAAACTGATTGTTTTGTTTGCCCAATGGTCACCTACTTACAAAATCATGAAACTGATTGCCTGATCGTTTGCCTGATTGTCTGCCTGATTGTCTGCCTGATTGTCTGCCTGATTATTTGCCAATGCCCCTCAGTAAAAATAAAAACTGCAATGGTCGTATCGATTTTCTCTATAAATGATGTGTATTTTATTTCAACGATCACAAGAGTTGATAATGTTCACACTAACATAAATATAATAATGTTCTGTTTTTCAATAACGCGCTGCCAATTAAGATCATAATTTTTATGTGGCTTTGTTTTTGTTCCATGACACCGAAGTCGCCCGAAGAAGCCCGAGGTCTTGTTCCTAATGTCTGTAAGCTGCTCGTGTTACAGCTCTGGAATCGTCTAAACCAGGCTGGGTGTCTGGGGATTTTTAAAGGAGGGCCTCTGTCACAACCGGATGTCATTCTTTTTTCTTCATAAGGATTATTATTTTATTTACTTTTGTTAGGAGGCGGCACTCTGTTCTCCAATATGATTTTAAGAACATTTTTATTTATCTTTTTGTCTTTCAACTTTTTTTCAAAAAAAATTTATAACATAAAACATTTTTTATTGAAAATTATTTCCATGATTTTAAATCAACAGAACATGTTCTTAATTTTAATGAAAAAAAAAATTGTGTCATCGAAATAGACGGAGCCATCTTGCCTTAACACAATGCATTTACGATCCGGTTGCTACATTCAAGCTTTTTTTAAAAAAAATTTTAAACATTTAATTACTCTATTTTGTTTCTAAGACTAGCACTACCTTTCATCAACATTTATTCCAAACAAGTCCAAAAAAAATCTCTTAAATCCCCTTCACTTGGAAACTTGACCATTCGCTCCGTGACAGATGAACTTAAGTCTGACAATGATAGATATAGACAATAATATTCAATAATATTCAATAAAATTCAAGAGTTATTGTTGTTTAATCCCAATTGGCACATTATATCGGATGCATTTAAAAATTAAAGTTAAAATTACAACTAATCTCATGACATGTCTTTATCAATGTATACACCTGGCAACTCCTGGATTTTGTGTACTCCATTTATTTTACATGCTTTTAATAATTGTAAAGCGCTTAGAGCTTTAAGGTAAGCGCTATTTAAAAATGCCTAAATAAATAAATAAATATCACATTCCTGGCACATCTCTTCCTGACATCACATTCATGGCACATCTCTTCCTTACATCACAT
This sequence comes from Lymnaea stagnalis, assembly GCA_964033795.1. Taxonomy (NCBI): domain Eukaryota; kingdom Metazoa; phylum Mollusca; class Gastropoda; family Lymnaeidae; genus Lymnaea; species Lymnaea stagnalis. Next base: position 747,772 of record CAXITT010000132.1, on the reverse strand, counting down.
TCATGGCACATCTCTTCCTTACATCATATTCCTGGCACATCTCTTCCTGACATCTCATTCCTGAAACATCTTTTCCTGACATCACATTCTTATAGCACATCTCTTCCTGGCATCACATCCCTGGCATATCTCTTCCTGACATCATATTAGTGCAATGTATCTTCCTGACACATCTCTTCCTGACATCACATTCATGACACATTCTGTCCTGACATCTCCCGTCCATATGTCAACTCCACAGAAACATCTGATCCCAATTGATCTAATCGCACTCCTTGAAAATATGCCATATTTTATCGGCAGATCGATACTGGTCTGCTCCATGACCAAGTCATTCCCAGCAATCGCATGAACGATTTAATTACGACAACAACAAATATAACAAAAAGGCAAATCAATCTATTTTTTCCCTTTTAATCAGCAGCTTGAAAAATAAAAAATTAGATGTGAGTTACTTTTCCCGTTTTTGACAGCTGGATTTATTTCCCATCAGCAAATAGAGTTTGTGTTCGGACAAGATATTGCGGTCATTGGTTGAGGACTACGATATTCCACTTAGAACCACAAATAATACTTAGAGCCGATTCTAGTATGGCATTTAGGTCAAGTTATTATTCTATACATCAACATAACTAATCTCAATTTGACATAACTAGTCATCATTGAGGACGTTCCTGTCTCAAACAATCTGCAGAAAACATTCACTTCGAACGCGTCCTAGATCACGTTAAGATTAAGGTTAACGCTTCCCTCCAGCCCCCGTCACTTTATACTAAATATGTCAATCGGGAAATGGCGTCGGCGGAGCGTCGAGCGTGAGCTCTTAATGCTCCCCCCCTCCCCCCGACGCACCTCCACACAGCCCGAACGCCGGGTCTCACAGACGCCGGCCCTGCGGCGGCACGCCAGGAACTTTCCCGGACCTGTACCACCCGCAATCGCTCGATCGGATTTGCGGATGGAGGCTTTCCCCGCCCGGGGCATCCGGTCGACCGAAAACGCTGCGTTTATAGCGTTTGCAGCTCCCCTCTCCCAGGGAGTCGGGGTGATACAATTACATCCTACTATCTTCCCCCACCCATCCTGAGGAAGCGTCGTACGCCCTATAATAGGTTTTCTACAGTGCGTTTCCACCACGCAACTAGTTTGCGAAGTAGCTGGGACGAAACGGTTGCCTAGGAGCAGCTCTCTCAGGGCTGCGTGGTTAGAATCATCGGCTAGAGGTTTCCACCTTCGCCTCTAGCCTCATATCCATTAAGGGCAACTTGTAATCATGACCCCGACCCTGTCTCTGCCTTTACTTCCACCTATGAAACATCACAATTGGCAGCCCTGTAGGTGCTGACTTTATTTTTGGCAGGTACCATGCATGTCCCTTGTCTGCCCACGCACGACTCGCAATAGTGGTTTTGTTCCCCGCGGGTAACGCCAAAGGGGCCCAGTGGCCGGCGCCTCCTAATCGGCAATCCACCACAGACTTGGCGACCGGATCTCCGTTACTTTACACAAATATCTGGCCGTGAAGCTTATAGACATGGAGGGGGTGGCCAGGTGACAAGCTCTCTAAGACTCGCCTCTACCTGACAATCCTCTTTTAGCCGGCCAGTCGGCTGTTTGATTAAGCCACCGCGATGTGTGTGTTTAAAGGTTTAAACCCATCTACGGATAGCTTCCACGGCCTTGTTGGTGGGAGGAGGAGTGGGGGGGGGGGAGCAGGTATTATTTCTTTCGCTTATTGTCCCTCCTCTATGACATGTTCAAGTTTTTGTGAATGTGTGTTTAACAAAAAACTACAAAAAAAAATTGTTGGTGGGCGGAGGAGTGGGGGGGGGGTAGCAGGTATTATTTCTTTCGCTTAATGTCACTCCTCTATGACATGTTCAAGATTTTGTGAATGTGTGTCTAACAAAAAACTACAAAAAAAAAGTTTGTGCATGTGGGTGGTGGGTGGTGGAATTAGTTGGCACTACAGATTAAAATGTTAATAATTCTATTGAAGTGTTCGGGTGACGGGAAAATTAAAAATGGTGGGAAATTATACATCCATAAAGGACACGTTTATGATTATTTTAGGTCAAAATCAAACTGATTTTTATAGTTATGTCCCCTAGAGTGGACGCCCCTGGTGTAACATAAAGCAATGTGCTTAGAACAGAGGATCCAATATCACAAATAGCAAAGAAGATCTAAAGTCACAATTAGCAATGTCCCTAGAGCAGTAACCCTAATGCCTCAAAAAGCAATGTCCCTAAATCATAAGCTCCCAATGCCACAGCAATCAAATGTCCCTAGAACATACGCTCCCAATGCCACGGAAAGCAATGTACTTAGAAAATACGCTACAAATATCCCAACAAGCAATGTTCCTAGAGCATAAGCCCTAATGTCACAGCAAGCAATGTCCTTAGAAATAACGCTCCGAATGTCCCACTAACCAATGTCCCTATAGCATAAGCCCTAATGTCCTACCAAGCAATGTCCCTAGAGCATAAGCCCCAGTATCCCACCAAGCGATGTCCTTAGAACATACGCTACCAATGTCACAACAAGCAACGTCCCTATAGCAGACGCTTCCAATGTCACTTCAAGAAAATTATTTTGACCAGGCAGTAGCAGATAATCGGATTCGATTGTGGAGATCATTTTCTCACGAAGAGATCGATTTGCCCGAATACAGATTGCAAACAATACAAATAATATTAATAGGGAAGCACAAAGAGGCCAGATGGAATCAATACGAATGGTATCGCCATTCATCATCCATACAAAACAAACTTGATTGGGTGGACTCGCTGGGTGCTTGACGCCTCATTGCATCTACACGGTTTTTACAATCTCTTCTGAGATTTTGTATCTCTAGGTCCGAGAATATAGAGCATAGACGCAACTCATTTTCAATCTATAAGATAATTTTTTAGGATTTTGTAATTATACATATTTGCATAGCAAACTACAACCATGATTTGATTTGACTTCCTTACAATAAAAGCCCAGATAAGTCCCAAACCAGAAATCACAATAACGAAAAAAAAGCCCAATCAAGTCTGGCTTTTGTCTACAGATCTTGTCCCGTACATTAAAAGCGTGTTCCGGTCTAAAATCAATGTCTAGAGCAGCCGCGATAGGCCTGTCCTGTACAGTGAAAGCGTGTCCCGATCTAAAATCAATGTCTAGAGCAGCCATGATTGTCCCGGTGTACAGTCCCTTTTCCTTAGTACAGTACAACACAGCTCGTTACCTCCATGTTCCGTTACAACTAGTATTTCACGTGAGTCCAGAAACACTTGATCGTGTCTGCATGTTCAGCTGGTTGAGGGCTGGCTGAGGGCTGACGAAAGGTCGTCTGATAACTTGACTTTGCCAGGATTTCTGGATCAATATCCACCGAATTCCTGGCAAGTTCTCTTTCCGTGTTTGGGGAATGCCAAAAAAAAAAAGAAGAAAAAAAACAGGGAAAAGGAACGAAATAAAATAAAATTGGTGAGTGTGTGGGTGGCCCAGGGGGTGGGGGTGGGCTTGTCTACCGGAGCTATCTGAAGGACTTATTACATTAGCTTACCGATAGGGTCGAGGACAAACAAGACGGTGTTGGAAACTAGAATGTAATACAAAAACTATATGGAAGAAAGAATATATGACCCAAAAAAAATTAAAACGTGGAGCAACTCCATCAGGAAGAAGGAATAAATTGATTAATAAATAAAAGGGAGCAACTCCATCAGGAAGAAGGAATAAATTGATTAATAAATAAAAGGGAGCAACTCCATCGGGAAGAAGGAATAAATTGATTAATAAATAAAAGGGAGCAACTCCATCGGGAAGAAGGAATAAATTGATTAATAAATAAAAGGGAGAAACTCCATCGGGAAGAAGGAATTTATTGATAAGTGAATAAGGGAGGGCAACTCCATCAGGAAGAAGGAATAAATTGATATGTAAATAAGGGAGGGCAACTCCATCGGGAAGGAAGAATAAATTGATAAGTAAATTAAAAAAAAGTATTGTAAACGATAATATGGAACAGGAGAGAAGGGGAAATTTTTGGAGTGATTTGACGCATCTTTTTTTTTGTTTTGCGTTGAGATATTCAATGATACGGGTATATATATATATGTGTATGTATATGCTTCTACAGTCTGGGACCCATTTACCCAGAAAAGCATCGACAGGTTGGAGGCGGTCCAGCGACGGGCAGCACGCTTTGTCATGAACCGCTACAGAAGCACCTCGAGTGTTGGCAGCATGCTGGAAACACTGGGCTGGTCTACATTGGAAGAACGACGACGACTATCCAGGCTCACCATGTTGTACAAGATAACAAATGGGCTGGTGCACTGCTCCGGAATCAAACAGAAACTCGTTCATCTTCCCCCCTGACTGCGACGAAGTCACGACAAACAGTTCCGGCTGGTAAAAACAAGAACAAAGTACAGAAGCTCCTCATTCCTGCCGAAGACAATAGGGGACTGGAACAAGCTTCCAAAAGCAACAGTTGAGGCGGCTACACTCGATACATTTGTGTCTATTGCCTCCTGTATTCCAACCCCCAGTTCATAACACCGCTGCTGAGTCGCCCTTGCAACCAGTGAAGTATCCCATTGAAACCCATGGACAGTAACATCGCAAACCCCTCTGAAACATAGGAGCCAGAATGATCAATTCATTGATCGTGGGCCCTTAAAATAAAGAAGATAAAGTACAGAAGCTCCTCATTCCTGCCGAAGACAATAGGGGACTGGAACAAGCTTCCAAAAGCAACAGTTGAGGCGGCTACACTCGATACATTTGTGTCTATTGCCTCCTGTATTCCAACCCCCAGTATCCCATTGAAACCCATGGACAGTAACATCGCAAACCCCTCTGAAACATAGGAGCCAGAATGATCAATTCATTGATCGTGGGCCCTTAAAATAAAGAAGAAGATATATATATATATATATATATATATGTATGTATGTATGTATACATTAAATTTCTATTTACGGTATTAAAGGAATAACAATAGTAGTTCCGCATACCATAACATGACACATGATACAACCTCTCTTCCACAAGCGTATAAATTTATACATTCAGCAAGACTCCAAGTGCCTTGGGAATCTAAATCAATGATATCTTTTAAAAAAAATATTTTTTTTTACGGGGCACCCACGACAAAGTGCCCATGAAACCTTTAGCATAGTTCTAATGTGTGACACACTACAGATCGTGCATGCGGCCACATATAGATGAGCGTACGCCCCCTGGGATGAAAGGTAAGGACGGCAGTGGTCCTTTCTGTACGTGTAGCTAGTGTGATGATATGGTGTGAATTTAAGGGGGTTCACGTCATACTATGAACAGCTACTAACAAATGCCTTGTCAGGGGGGGGGGGGAGGGGGGGACGTCCTCGTTGAAATTGCTGCATTGTCACATGCTGTAATGCGTGTTTACCAGTGCTGGCTGCTGAAACATTAGGATAACTAGGCCTGTCCATTCGGTGTCGACTTTAAAATATAACAAGTAACATGGGCTGCAGTTGTTTGTTTTTTTTAAACCGTCCCCAAAACAGTTTGAGGCTCTTCGATTAAATAATAAATGAGGCCACGTGACACCTCAGTGTCCATTATTTTCAGAGGCTCGTTTTCTTTCTTTTTCTTTTTTTTTAACCACAAAATATTGCTTTTGGTGTACTCGAACCAGATGGTGAGTGGAAGCAAACTATTAAGAATGATTTTACCATAAAAAAAATCACCAAACGTTATAAGAAACACCGTTCCCGTGGAAGGCAGCGTCATTGAACAGTGAACAAATAAAAACACACACAATTTCTTGACCTTGTGTCAGACAAAGAGAAAATGTTTCATTGTGGATTTAAGAGCGTTCTCTTTACCCTTTCTGTTGTGGGGACACGATGTCAAGAATTCTACCTTGAAATTAAAGTACACGCCCCTAACGAGCCCGACCCCCCCCCCTTTTTTTTCTTTCACCAAATCGTTAAAGCTCTGGGGCTCTCGGTGGCCGGTGGGAAGAACCTGTGACGTTCCAAGTGTTTGATCACCAGCATCCGGGTCACATTGAAAGGTCGCCATCGTGGGAAGAAACGAGGAACCAAAAGGCGGTGCTCTTCTCTTGGTGACGTAGTGAGGCTGTGACGTAGTGACGTGCTTGATGCTTTTTTCTTCACCTACTCACTGCTCCACAAACTTGATTTGAGTTATTCAATGACAGATTTCGGGATCGTAAAAAATCTTATCGTTTCTCTTTGTGGGGGGGGGGGGTAGTGTTGTCGAATGGTGCCGTTGGGAGGGGGGGGGTGTTAGCTGTGTTGGTGATGGTGCTTGGATGTTACGTGCGTTATGCTTGAACTCAGTTCTGTAAGGAAGTGACTCGAAATAACTGTAATACACAGTTGCACAGTGCTCTTTTGGGTTGTTTTTTTTAGTTTAAACAAAAGCTTTTCCGCAGGAGTCGCGTCCTTCCCGCACCCCACCCACCCCCCTCTCAGAACCAGCGCCCTCTGCAAGCCCGGGCCATATAGTACTACCCTTCAATAGTCGCCCTCATCTGACCTTGTGATCTTTCGATTATTTCCAGCAACGAGATCAAGAGCTGCTGACCCTGCCCCCCTCCTCCAAAGCACACCCCCCCCACAACCCCTCAAACCTCGTTCATTGTTCTGTCCTTCCCGTGCTTCAAAATCCACGCGTGACAAAAGCGCCAGGTCACGCTCGGCTGAGCACTAGCTGCTGACCCTGCCCCCCTCCTCCAAAGCACACCCCCCCCCACAACCCCTCAAACCTCGTTCATTGTTCTGTCCTTCCCGTGCTTCAAAATCCACGCGTGACAAAAGCGCCAGGTCACGCTCGGCTGAGCACAATGAAAAATACGAACTAGAGTTCTTTGTTGAAACGCGCTGTGCTGCGACCGTGTGCACATCTTGGTGAGCTGGCCGGTTTTCAGACCGCCTCACTCCGAAAGTTACCAATGGCTTCTTTTGGGGACTCGCTCCTTGTCTGGCTGGGAGCTCACGCGCGGAACAAGACAGTTGCTCTATAAATGTTAGCTACTCGGCTAGTCACTATTTGCCATAATAGTTGAAACGCAGGGTGCCTCCGAGAAAAAAGCGGCGCCCTCGGTGAAGTCTGAAAATGGCGCCCGTCAACATCTAGAGAAAAAAGTACCGCTCAGGGCGGACAAGGAAAAAGACGATTTTAGCGCCCCTTGTCTGTATGAAGTACACAGGATTCTTCTTCTTCTTCTTTATTTTGAGGGCCCACGATCAATGAATTGATCATTCTGGCTCCTTTATCGTTTAGTTTACTATTAGCGTCCTATCTTAAGATAATTTTTGCACCCCTGATGTTTGCACCCGGGGCGTGTGCCCCATTCACCCCCTCCCCCACCTTTCGCATGACCCTGGTGAAGCGTTACCCCGTGAACAGAGTTTAAACTAAATTGGAGATTTATCGTCTTTAACATCTCTCAAATACGTGCATTAAATGTATACCTTTTTTTAGCTCTAAAAGTTAGTTTCTGTCATGCACACTACTGACCAGCTGCTCTACATTTTATTGAACTACAAGCAAATTCGCAGAAAGACCTTTGACCACTGCCCATGGGAGTGCGAGGTTGGGGGGGGGCATGGGCGCCCGCAGAAAACTTTCTAGGGGGGGGGGGGGCAAAAAATCGATTAACTTTCTAGGGGGGGG
>CAXITT010000132.1:713907-731550 GCA_964033795.1 Lymnaea stagnalis | reverse complement strand
GGGGGGGGGGGGGAGGTGCGATTTATAACAAAATAATCAGGGGTCCTCAAAACCACAAGGAGCACCATAATCTGATCGTCAAGTTGTGTCAAAATATATATATTCGTTCATGCTATGTTGAGGACATCAACAAAACGCCTAGGAGACTATCGCTCATCTCTGCCAGCGATGTCTTGGCTTACAACTTGCACTGCAATCACAGCCATGTTGTAGTAGAGTCTCGCCCCCCCCCCTCCCCGAAACCCTCCCCACTTCCTCAGTTCATTCTGACGGACTCCCGTGTCTCTCTACCTGCGCATGTTTAAATTGCAGCAACATTATGGGTTTTGTGTTACGTCTTTGTTTTCTATGTCCACCCCCTCCCACCCCGGTGCCCTATTTTTCCGCTGATATTTTAAATTCATTTTGAAATTTGTCGTTGAATTATGAATTTTGTTCTTCTTTTTTTTTTTTTTTAAACTTGGTAATTCTTCCTTTTCCCAATATCTTCACATCTCTCTTGTTGAGCCTTATTAAAAGTACAGCAAGTGAATAGCACAGCAAGTGAATAGCACAGCAAGTGAATAGCACAGCAAGTGAATAGCACAGCAAGTGAATAGCACAGCAAGTGAATAGCACAGCAAGTGAATAGCACAGCAAGTGAATAACACAGCAAGTTCATAACACAGCAAGTTAACAACTTTCTCGGTGAATGTCGCAATTTTATCGAACGGAAGATTGGTCGAATTTTTCTTTTCAGTTCACACGATCAAATTTTCGTCAAATTTCTTTTCGAACGCACTATACTATAGAGTAAAAAAAAATAATAATAATGCGTTCCAAATGAAATCTGATGCAAAACTCCGATAGAAATTGGATGGTTCCCATAAAAAGACCTCACAAATAAAAAAATAAAAAATAAAAACTCGAATGCAGAAAAGGGACTGAAAGGAAACAAAGAGCAACGTGTCCCGAAACTGACCGTTAAATAGAGACCGTGATAAAATAACAGGGTCAAAAGACATGACACAGGGTCCACTCTGCAACATGACAATGTCTTTTTTATTTTTTTTTTATATTTATAGTGGATAACAAAGATGAACCAATTTTGTACAAATATATTACATTCAGTTCAACTGCTCATCGCTCAAATGAAAAACTTACTTTCAACAAGAAAAAGAAAAAAAAAAAAACAACTTAGACCAGCTCATGTAATCATGCAATCATGTAATGTAACCGGGACACACTCACAAACAAATGTGTGTACTTCTGATGGTGCCTTTTTCGAGAAGAAAAAGAAAGAGGGGAGGGGGGGGGGGGTAAGGGGCGGTTGGTTTGTTGTTGACGAAGAAGAAAAAAAGCACAGAGATTACTTGTTGCGCCAGAGGTAAGAAGATAAACTTACTTATTAAACCCATTTGTTTTTCAAAGAAAGAAATAGAAATGCGCACTAATGAGTGTGCTTTAAACCTCATCAAATTATGAGGATAGATTTTTTTTAAAAAAAATATTATTTTTAATTTTTTTTAAATATTTATTATCGTCAATTCAATGTGTGTTCTTTTTGGTTCTTTGAAGCGAGTCAATGAATCTGTTTGAAATGTTGAGTTGCAAGTTTGAGATGCGGTTGGTATTGCTTACTTCTTTATTTAATACTGTTAACAATATAAGTTACGAACTGCACAGCACTCTTGCCTCCAGGGAATTAGCACAGCACTCTTACCTCCCGGGAATGAGCACAGCATTCTTGCCTCCCGGAATGAGCACAGCACTCTTGCCTCCCGGGAATGAGAACAGCACTCTTGCCTCCCGGGAATGAGCACAGCACTCTTGCCGAGAATGAGCACAGCACTCTTGCAGAGAATGAGCACAGTTCTCTTGCCGGGAATGAGCACAGCCCTATTTCCTCCCTGGAATGAGCACAGCACTATTGCCTCCCGGGAATGAGCACAGCACTCTTGCCTCCCGGGAATGAGCACAGCACTCTTGCCGAGAATGAGCACAGCACTCTTGCCGAGAATAAGCACAGCTCTCTTGCAATGAATGAGCACAGCCCCCTTGCCTCCCTGGAATGAGCACAGCACTCTTGCCGAGAATGAGCACAGCACTCTTGCCGAGAATAAGCACAGCACTCTTGCCGGGAATGAGCACAGCACTCTTGCCGGGAATGAGCACAGCACTCTTGCCGGGAATGAGCACATCACTCTTGCCGGGAATAAGCACAGCACTCTTGCCGGGAATGAGCACAGCACTCTTGCCGGAATGAGCAGAGCACTCTTGCCGGGAATGAGCACAGCACTCTTGCCGGGAATGAGCACATCACTCTTGCCGGGAATAAGCACAGCACTCTTGCCGGGAATGAGCACAGCACTCTTGCCGGAATGAGCACAGCACTCTTGCCGGAATGAGCACAGCACTCTTGCCGGGAATGAGCACAGCATTCTTGCCTCCCGGGATGGAGCACAGCACTCTTGCCTCCCGGGAAGGAGCACAGCAAACAGTTGAACTCTGTCGTGATTCTCGACGAAAGTTCGGAAGTTATAGTTGGGCTCCAATTGACCACACTTGACCCCTGTGTGTTGACGGCTGAGAAGAGTGGTCTACGGAAGGCAGTTAATAAAGAGACAGGGCGAAAGGCATATGAGACTTGTAGGCCAGCGGGTCTCAAGTATTTTTTTTTAATCATGACCCCCCCCCCAACCCATATTGGCATTGTATGGTTTGAAAGAATGGGGCAATATTTACAATACAGGGAAACCTGGAAATATCGAAACTTGAAATAGCACACTCTTTCGGGCATAATCACTAACTCACCTTTAAACACCGACTGAACCTGCAAATACCGCAATACCCCCCCTCCCCGGTCGATGATAGCACTACTTTGCTTTGATCCCATCTGTTTGCGTTATTTACAGGTTTCACTTTAGTACATATGAGTTGGATGATCTACGCCAGTGGTTCCCAAACTTTTAAGTTTGGCGGACCGGTGAACAAGTTTCAAAATTTTACCAGGGACCGGTGCATGATTTAGTTTTATACTTTTATTTCTATTTGACAATAAATATTTACGTTATGGGGACAGGCAGCGTTAGGCATGCGGACCGGTGAAGGTCCACGGACCGCCTTTTGGGGACCACTGATCTACAAAATTGTATTTTTTCTTCTTTTTTAAAAACTGCTGAGATACGTAAAAAAAAAAAAAAAAAAAAAAATTAAAAAAGAGGCAGAACCTGCAAATAATGACATAATGATAAAAGCTCATCGTGTCTGCACGACTTGTTTGTTAAGATAATAAAGAAGATAAGTTGAAACATATGACAAAGAAATTCGAGGTGGGTGGGGGAGGTGTTGGTTAGAAAATTACATCGATGAAGAATTCGAGAAGCTCAACACAAATAAATAGAGAAATATTTCCAGATAATGCATTAAGAAGGGATACAATCTAAGTGCAACATCTTACGAACTTACCGGTGCGGTCTTAACTTTAGCTCCTTTGTCTTTCCCTTCTTCACCGACTCGTGAAATATTATTATCCTTTTCACTTTCGCACGAGACCACCGAATCCGTTTTATCCGAAATATCCACACCGTTCGAGCTTTCACCGCTGGTATCCACTCTTGGTTGTGTATCCATCGCGTCTTTCCTATCCGACTGATCCGCCTCGGCCGTCGCCACTTCTTTCTCTGCACACCCTTCACCGATGACACCTTCTTCAACGCCATGTTCTCCGGAATCACCCGCCTCGGCTGGTTCCTTCTCCGTATCTTCAGACTTCTGCGTCACCCGATCCCGCTTATCGTCCCGCTGGCAAGTCTTATCACTGCATCCCGTCTTATCAACGTTTGGGGGGTCAGCGCCCTCCGTGAGATTATCGGCGTCATTCTCACGTTGCGCCAGCTGGTCAGCGCCCCTGGCTTCACCGGGCATCGCTTCTGAACGTTCTCCCCTTGTCCCGGGACTCGCTTCTGTTCTGGTATCACCGGTGGAGGCTTCGTTATCTTCTGTGGGTTTGGAGTGAGCCAGGTCATCGCCCCGAGGTTCACGGTTAGAGTCTTTGATATCCCTTTCGCTGGGCTCCTCATCGGTTTTCTCCTCACACCTTGCGTTTTCTCCCGTGACCCCTTCGTTCAAACTATGAACACGATTCGTGTCCTCATCTTTTTCTTGCGCTTCATCTTGAGTTGTCGAATGCTCAGAGTTGGACAGGCTTTCATTGGGCGAATCCTTGTGTAGAGAATGCTCATGGTTGGACAGGCTTTCATTTGGTGAATCCTTGTGTAAAGAATGCTCAGAGTTGGACAGGCTTTCATTGGGCGAATCCTTGTGTAGAGAATGCTCATGGTTGGACAGGCTTTCATTTGGTGAATCCTTGTGTAAAGAATGCTCAGAGTTGGACAGGCTTTCATTTGGCGAGTCCTTGTGTAATGAATGCTCAGAGTTGGACAGGCTTTCATTTGGTGAATCCTTGTGTAAAGAATGCTCAGAGTTGGACAGGCCTTCATTTGGTGAATCCTTGTGTAAAGAATGCTCAAAGTTGAACAGGCTTTCATTTGGTGAGTCCTTGTGTAAAGAATGCTCAGAGTTGGACAGGCTTTCATTTGGCGAGTCCTTGTGTAAAGAATGCTCAGAGTTGGACAGGCTTTCATTTGGTGAGTCCTTGTGTTGAGAGTTTACGCTTGCTTCATTCGCTTGCAAGTTTTCAAGTAATTCTGAACTTCTGTTGTCTAGTACCTCCTGTAGTGCATACCTATTAGCCGAATTTTCGGTAGGTATTTTTTCACCAACCCCATATGACATTTCACCAACCTCGTGTGACTTTTCACAAACATCGTGTGACGTTTCACCAATCTCACGCGACTTTTCACCAACCCCATGTGACATGTCACGAACCTCGTGTGAATTTTCACAAATCTCGCGTGACCTTTCACAAAGCTCGCGTGACTTTTCACTATTCTCATTGTTTTTATTTTCAACACCCTCCTGTAATTCTTCAGCATTCTCACAGTTTTCGTTTTCATCACCATTAAGCAGCTTCTCAACAGTCTCCGAGTTTTTCTTCTCCACTCCGACATGTGACTTTCCGGTACTCTCAGAAATTTTATGTTCACCATTGTCACTGGACTTTTCACCATTCTCAGAAGTCTCGTTCCCATCATTCCTATGTGAATGTGACTTTTCACGATTCTCAGATTTTTTGTTAGCAAACTTCTCCTTGCCAGACTCACCAGGGTTAGTGCTCACACCATCTCCGCCCGGCTGGGATACATCTTTCTTCACCTCATTTCCATTGATCTCCTCTTTGGGAAATGATCCCCTCTTCCGAGCGACCCCCTTCTCTTCTTCACCACCACCACCACCACCACCGACGGCCCCGCCTTTTTTCTTCTTCCTCTTCTTTCTCTTCTTCTTGCTCTCGCTCGAGTTCTGCTGCTTCAGCCTAGCGTGGCCGCCGTCCTGCTTTTCCTCAGCCAGACGCGCGCCATTTTTATCGCTGTCGTTGGAATCCTCTTTTCTTACATCGACATTCTCGTTAGGGTCATCGTTCCCGTCACCAGATTTCGTCCCATGAGATGGGGCAACGTCGGCGCTCTTTACATCTTCACTCTTTCTCCGACCCTTCTCACTTTCGCTCGCCTCCGCCATATTGTCCTGAAGCTGACGTATATCCGGTGGCTCTGATTCTGACATAATCTCGTCAAATCTTGTCTTCTTTTAACACGTCTGCTTATCGGTCACATCCGGCGAGACGCTAAATTTGACAGAGGTTTAAAAACCATATCTCAGAAGCAAATTCGTGTTTCTTTATTAGGGAAGAAGTTCGGTATTCAATCGATTCGGAGGCAGTTTACAAACGAAAATCGTCAAACTTTCTGAAAAGAAAAAAATATATCTATATTGTTTACATATTAGGTAGAATCATTAGATAGATATTAGAAGGAAAGAAGTATTTTCGCGTATAAATTAAGAGAAAAAAAAAATTAGTGTTGATTATTGTCAGGCATGTCATATCAGCAAGAAGTTACACTGCAGATTTATCTCTCAATGTCTCCCGCAATATTCAGATGAAGCCGAAAAAAACGGAAGAATGATGAACCTGAAATATATGTAGCAGTCGATACGTCACATCTCTCGCACCGCAATTAATATTTTACAACAGGCATGCACAACTCAAACTGTAAGGCAGACCGTAATACTTTGTGAAAAACTTGTGCGGGCCAAAAGAAAATAGGACAGGGGGAAAGCTATTAAGAAAATAATAACAACAAAGAATATTTCGTTACATCGCAGGCCGCAAAGTGGGTGCTGGCGGGCCACATGCGGCCCGCGGGCTCTATGTTGTGTAGGCTTCCTTTACAACATTTGATGGGCAGCGGTACTGGGTGAATAATAAATAAAGCACTGACACGTCAATGAGTAAAACACCTCTATATGAGCCAGTCAATATGCGCATGCGCGGGGGGTATCGTGCATGCTCGGGTATGTGCATAACGAGAAACGTATTCCCCCACCAATCTACGCCCCTGCCCTGTACGTGGCCTAGAAACACTGGACAGAGGCGGCGAAGTGCTGCCGTTATAAAGGTTAGCGTCCGTTTTTTTGTTTATTAATCAGGTGAATGAGATCGATCCTTAAAGCGTTCCTTTCTACAGCGTTCGGTCGGCAGTCATCAGACACGCGTCATTGACTCAGCCATTTGCAACGTCATCAGACATGTGTCGTTGAAAATGTCCTTTTCAAGGTCATCAGATATGTGTCACTGACACGCCCATTTGCAACGTCATCAGACATGTGTCATTGAAAAGGTACTTTTCAACGCAGGCCCTAAAAGGAAGAAGAAAAAAATGGACAATCGGCCTTAAAGGTAATTTGCGAATTTTGCATAGGCGTCTCGGCAATTCATTTCATCGTTAAACGAACCATTAACCATTACACGTTCACGCACACATGTACATAGGAAAGTATACATGCATAAAAACATGTACACAAGAACACGTGTACCGGGTACACTTACATAAAATCACACATGATAACAAGCACATGCATGTTATCATTGAGCGTCCATCGCGCGCGAAGACGTACAATGCAATATTCGGGTTGAGTAGCAGCCTTGGTTTGAGCTGTATTTTTTTTTTTTTTGAATCGATGGAAAGTTAGCCTCACTCTCTCTCTCTCTCTCTCTCGTCCTTTTCTATTTTGATACAATGGCAAGACCACTGCGGGAGACAGGCTCAGGTGCAGTGGATGACCAAAGGGCAAGACTTTGTCATGACGACTGAGAACAGACCAGGAGGCAGTGGATGACCAGCAATGTTTCCCGTATCTCAATGTGGTCTTTATGCTTTCCGAGTCGCAGAAGTAGCCGGAATTTTTCTTTGTGTCAATGTCATGCCGCCTCACGTGACTCGTTCTCCGAGTTAGCATTCAGTTTGACCTCCTCTTTTAAAGGTTGCCAACCAAAGGTCAACAAGTCCAACCCGTGTTGCCAACCAAAGGTCAACACGTCCAACCCGGGTTGCAAACCAAAAGTCAACAAGTCAAACCAGGGTTGACAAAGAAAAGTCAAGCCCAACCCGGGTTGCCAACCAAAGGTCAACACATCCAACCCGGGTTGCCAACCAAAAGTCAACAAGTCCAACCAGGGTTGCCAACGAAAGGTCAACAACCTAACACGGGTTGCCAACCAAAGGCCAACAAGTCCAACGCTGGTTGCCAACCAAAGGTCAACAAGTCAACCCAGGTTGCCAACCAAAGGTCAACACGTCCAACTCGGGTTGCCAACCAAAAGTCAACAAGTCCAACCAGGGTTGCCAACGAAAGGTCAACAAGCCCAACCCGGGTTGCTAACCAAAGGCCAACAAGTCCAACCCGGGTTGCCAAACCGAAGCTTTAGCTAGTCCCATCCTACCGGGGCCGGGGTGCTGGGTTGTCTTTTTGCTTTGCTTGGTGTTTGCTGAGGATAAAGCCTTATCCACAATTTTTAATTGACCCACTTTGACCGCACACCCAGCCAGTCAATTACATGTGTACAGAATTATGCATGCACACAAGTACACACAGAAGAATTCACACACGTGTTCAGACCCACGTTTACAGGCACCCACGTGTACAGACACACACGTTTATTAGCACAAACGTAAGAACGCACAAGATTATGTACAAGTATATATACACACACACACAAGTATACACTACGTATACACACGAACATATGATCTAAGTGCTCTTGCACACTCATGCCCTTGTGTGCCTATCAAGTGTGCATGCTCATGATTGATAAAATCGTGTTTCAACTCTATCTATGCCCCCGTGGCCCAACACTTCTTGAAACGCTGCCTCTCTTTATGCCCCCCATGGCCCAAAACTCCTTAAAACGCCGCCTCTCTTTGTGCCCCCGTGGCCCAACACTTCTTGAAACGCTGCCTCTCTTTGTGCCCCCATGGCCCAACACTCCTTGAAACGCTGCCTCTCTTTGTGCCCCCATGACCCAACACTCCTTGAAACGCTGCCTCTCTGTGTGCCCCCATGGCCCGACACTCTAAAACTGCTGTTTGGTTGAATTTTAGCGATTTTAATTTTTGTTCTTCTTCTCATTGTGTGCTCACTGCTCGCGTGTAGAAATACACCCCTTGGTCACGTGATGTTCAATTATTAAATTGGCGCTATTGATTTTATTTTGCAATGTTTGTATAGTGTCGATTCTGTTAAGCGCAAACTGGTGAATTTTTCCTCTGTTCTCTGGGTGTTGTTTCACGCCACGAAACTCAAAAAGTGAGGAGTGGGTTGATGGGGAACGGTTGTTGGTGTATGAATTTTATCGGGTACTTTTTTTGACAGAAAAAGCACGCCTTTGAAAATAGCTTTTGACACCTCTTAAGGGCCTGGCCTTTAAAATAAAATGTAAAAAATACTGTACCGAAATGTTTAATTTGTCAAAATATTCATTTGAAACAGCTGTAGGAACTTCTTTGTGTTAGACAAGAATGGATGGAGAACTTGTACCACACAATTATAAATCACAGGCTACGCTGGACAGGACATCCTGAAAGGCTGCCGGATTGTAGAGCAGCAAAAATGATCTACAGGCCGAAACCTAGGGGCAGACAGCTCGCCAGTCTATGTTCTACACAGGCAGAAACCTAGGGGGCAGACAGGTTGCCTGTTATGGTCTACAGGCAGAAATCTAGGGGCAGACAGCTCGCCCTTTTATGGTTTACAGTCAGAAACCTAGGGGCAGTCGGCTCGCCAGTCTATGATCTAGAGGCAGAAAGCTAGGGGCAGTCGGCTCGCCAGTCTATGATCTACAGGCAGAAACCTAGGGGCAGTCGGCTCGCCAGTCTACAGGCAGAATTCTAAGCTAAGCTTCCTTTTAAAAAAAAATTTTAAATCCCATGATGGCTTTTGTAGAGGTATGATGCCATGCTTAATAAATATGCTAAGTAGGACAAGATAGGAGCATGCATATCTTTCAAGATCTCCGTTCAAAACAAACTGTTTTAATCACGCAATGAGAGAGAGTGTTTTGTTTTAAGTTGTAACGCACATTAATTTAAGGATGGGCAAAAGGCGTATCCCGCGTATCCCATTGGGTAAAGCCTCCGAGATGTTACCATAATATTACATGAGCTATTACCATAATATTACATGAGCTATTACCATACTATTACATACCATACGATTGCTTGCATGCAGGGCCGTCGCATGGGCCCTGCAAACCCTGTGGCTGCAGGGATGGGGCTTGGATATTAAAGGGGCCCAAAGTTGTGACCTGGAAAAAAACAGTTACCGTCAAATGTGAGACAGGGGCGCACACAAACTGAAGATTTGCAGGGGGTGGTGGTGGCTACAAAGTTTACGCAACGGCTCATGACAACCAACAGCCCACATGCGCGTTCGATCTCAATTACGTCAGATACATCAGATGTAGCAGACACATCAGATGTAGCATACACATCAGATATAGCAGATACATCAGATATAGCAGATACATCTGATATAGCAGATACATCAGATATAGCAGATACATTAGATATAGCAGATACATCAGATATAGCAGACACATCAGATATAGCAGACACATCAGATATAGCATACACATCATATATAGCATACACATCAGATATAGCAGATACATCAGATATAGCATACACATCAGATATAGCATACACATCAGATATAGCAGATACATCAGATATAGCAGATACATCAGATATAGCAGATACATTAGATATAGCAGATACATCAGATATAGCAGACACATCAGATATAGCATACACATCATATATAGCATACACATCAGATATAGCAGATACATCAGATATAGCAGATACATCAGATATAGCAGATACATCAGATATAGCAGATACATCAGATACATATTAAGCGCCGTGGCGGCATCCACCATGTTGAGCAAAGACAGCCAAAGAGATAGTATTCCAGAAAGGAATGTGTTATAACGCAATATCCGGACGGAACAAGAGAGTGTTTAGTCTTAAAGATGTAAACATGGCCTACGATATGGAATTAGTCAGTGGCGTAGGAAGGGCGTGCGGAGGTGGGAAGGGGGCCGAGCGCCCCCAGGTGGCAATTATTTCTTTGCATGGAGGGCGGCTTTTTCGGCCAAGAACTGCTTTTTTTCCGTAGAGGCTGAATTCAGGGCGCCACTCATGCAAACTACGCCCCCTGGAATAAGCCCTATCCCCTTCTGCAACAACACTACCAGGATAATCAAATGACCGCCACCATGACAATGACACTTTCGAGATACGAAAACATTTCATGACTAAATTAAACAACGCCTAAGAAAATGATTTTCATATAAATCGTTTATAAAATGAAATATCGAGCAATAGGGGTTGGACAATAGGGCTTGGACAATAGGGCTTGGACAATAGGGCTTGGACAATAGGGCTTGGACAATAGGGCTTGGACAATAGGGCTTGGTCAATAGGGCTTGGACAATAGGGCTTGGACAATAGGGCTTGGACAATATGGCTTGGACAATAGGGCTTGGGCAATAGGGCTTGGGCAATAGGGGTTGGACTAAATATTTGAAATAACAAGCATACAAGTAACACACTTTATAAGAATCCAAATGAGCCCCCCCCCCCTTTCCCCTCACCAATCAAAGCTTGCAACCACACATTTTGTTCACGCCCCTGAACTCTATTCATATTCTAATGATCAACCCACTTTTGCACGGCAGATTTATTTCACCAACAATTTCATAAAAGCAATAGAAAATATTACGCACCAAACGCACTTGCGATATTTTCCTTTTTTTTTAAAAAAAATAACCTCATCTAGCGCCAGTTATCGGGAATTTTGTTTGATCTTACTCTTTAAAAACAGGAAAACTTATTTTGGGAGGGTTGGGGGTAAGGCTGAAAATGTGAGAGAACGTATTGCCAACGTTTCAGCGCGATCGGTTGACGGGAAGGATGTCATTTAGCTGTCGGAAGATTTCGCCCGCCCGCCAGCCACCCTCGAAGAAAAGCGAAATCAATCTAAAGGATTTAAAAATTAAATCACTTTCCACTACGGTATAATTGTTATAGGAAGGTAGTTCCATTTTTTTTTTTAATCCTTTAAAAGCGGACTTTAATTCATTCAAACTATTTGAGGACACCATGGCCAGATGTTCATGAACATATTTATTTCCATGTCAAAGTCACAATGAACAACAATATTGTATTTTTAATTTCTACATGAACAATAAACATAAATAGATCCGATGGTGTAGGAAAGAGTAAAGGGGGGGGGGGGGGAGAGGCTTTCGAAAAAAATTAAAAAAACCAACAAAAATATGTTAGTAAAAAACTAAAAAAAAAAAAAAAAAAAAAAAAAATAAAAAATTTAAAAAAAAAAAAAAATGCATTAGATAGAAACTTAATAAACCAGCCAAAATATATTAGATAAAAACTTAATAAACCAGCCAAAATACTATAGAAAGAAACTTAATAAACTAGCCAAAATACATTAGATAGCATCTTAATAAACCAGGAAAATTACTTTAGTTGGCAACTTAATAAACCAGCCAAAATAATTAGATAACAACTTAATAAACAAGCCAAAATAATTTAGATAGACACTTAACAGACTAGCCAAAATACTTTAAATAGCAACTTAATAAACCAGCAAAAATGAATAGCTCATTTTTTTCAATGAAATGACTTATTAGGTTTTGAAAGTGGCTCCTACCGAATACTTGTATCACAAACAAATGTATGTAATCTTCACTTACATAACAGGAAGTAAATAAAGAAAGGTATTGTCGAGGAATTCTTCAAATGAAGTTTGCATGAACAATTTTCATTATTTATTTATAAGGTTTCGATAGAGAGTAATCTTAAGATTGAAATTAATTTGGTTCGAATACTTGTCACCCATGCACAGCTGGTCTAAGAATAGCAGTGATTTTATGAGGGTGTCTTTAGCTGTCAAACAAATGTATTACTTTCGGTTTACTTGGCAACACAGACCAGGGATAAGTCTTATGTCAAACACCACACAGAAAGTCTGATACCACACAAAGCATCAAACACCACAAAGACCGTTCGACCACACACAGAACCATCCAATAACACAGAGAGGCCATCCTGCATCACAAAGACCATCCAATACCACACTGACCATCCAACACCACACTGACTAATCCAACACCACACAGACCATCCAACATCACACAGACCATCCAACATCACATAGACCATCCAACACCACACTGACCATCCAATACCACACTGACCATCCAACACCACACTGACTATCCAACACCAAACTGACCATCCAACACCCCACTGACCATCCAACACCAGACTGACCATTCAGCACCACAATGACCATCCAACATCATAATGACATCCAACATCACACAGACCATCCAACACCACACTGACCATCAAACACCACACTGACCATCAAACACCACACTGACCATCCAGTATCACACAGACCATCCAACACCACACAGACCATCCAACACCACACAGACCATCCAACACCACACAGACCATCCAACACCACACTGACCATCCAGCACTAGACTGACCATTCAGCACCACAATGACAATCCAACACCACACTGACCATCCAACAACGTACAGAGCAACTGACACAACACAGGAAGCCAAACACCACACTGACCATCCAACACCACACATACCATCCATCACAACACTGACCGTCCATCACAACACAGACCATCCATCACCACACTGACCGTCCATCACAACACAGACCATCCATCACCACACTGACCATCCATCACAACACAGACCATCCATCACCACACTGACCGTCCATCACAACACAGACCATCCATCACCACACTGACCATCCATCACAACACAGACCATCCATCACCACACTGACCATCCATCACAACACAGACCATCCATCACCACACTGACCATCCATCACAACACAGACCATCCATCACCACACTGACCATCCATCACCACACTGACCATCCATCACCACACAGTGCAACTGATACAACACATACCATCCAACACCACATAGACCATCCAACACCACACATCCTTCAATACAACGCCCTCAATTTGAATCCAGCATCAAGGTGACCGAAGAAAAAACATCACACAGTGAAAATTAGTTCAGTCAAAAACTGGGTCGGGGTTTTCCTGCCTTTGGTTTGTCGATTGTTTAGGTACTTTAAATACCTTTGTGATGACCTAGTTGTCTGGGAAAAGTGAGATAAGAACCTGGAGAAGGATCTAGCTTAGATGAGGGGGAGAACTTAAATGTACAGGTCGCTAGAGATTTAAGTCTGACACCTGCTAGGCTTAAGGACTTACGGTATCAAGTTTTCTCTGTTAGTTAACTAGAATAACTCATGCATTTTACTATGTGTTTAAATTCTAATATAGATTACTTAAGTATTGAAGCCTATATGTCAGCTAGACTAGAGTACTTTATTTATTTTACTGTATATGTCAGCTAGACTAGAGTACTTTATTTATTTTACTCTATATGTCAGCTAGACTGGAGCAATTCATGTATTTAAGTCTATATGTCAGCTAGACTAAAGTACTTCATGTATTAAGTCTATATTTCAGCTAGACTATAGTAAATTATGTATTTAACCCTCTATGTCAGCTAGACTAGAGTACTTAATATATTTAACCCTATATGTCAGCTGCATTTAAGTACTTACCATTTTAACTCTATATGTCACTACACTAGAGTACAGTTAGAGTATGTTAGGTACATTTCTTTGTTTGCATGTGCGACTTAGTCATACCTTTTTTCATGGCAGAAAAATCTCTTTTTTTTTCGGACTAAACATAAAAGCAACTGAATCCAGGGGCCAAAAAATTACAATTTTTATTTGAGAACATTTTTTTGTTTTTATAAAGTTGGCTTAAAATTTGAACTCACCCCATCCATCTAGTGCCACCACTCACCCCGTCCATCTTAGCGTCACATAACCCATATGATATCCACGTGTTTGCTCGCGGTCCCCGCTCACGCCAAATGTAATTCACTGGCAGTCTGTATTACTTCGTGCCCGCCTTGCACTGTGAGCAAGGGAGGGGGGGGGGGCGCACGCCATTCTGTTAATCGCGGGCAGGGGACACTAGCGTCACATAAACCATATGATATCCACGTGTTTGCTCGCGGTCCCCGCTCACGCCAAATGTAATTCACTGGCAGTCTGTATTACTTCGTGCCCGCCTTGCACTGTGAGCAAGGGAGGGGGGGGGGGGCGCACGCCATTCTGTTAATCGCGGGCAGGGGACACCACCGCGGTGAACGAGAATAGAGAGTGAGTGAACCAATTGAAAGCTATTGGAATAATTATGCCGCATGCTATTTTAAGAAGTACCCTTCGTTCTTTCATGGTTCTTTTTTTTTTCGCAATTTTTTCATGAAGTTTATTTGCATCATAGAGCATTCTTTGTTTAAAAAAAAATAATAAGAGGCAATAATAGTTAACATATTGTATTCAAAGGATAGAAGAAGCCTTATAATCTAGGGCACAACATAAACAGCAAGGCAGTGCCTTTTTTTTGTTCCCTTAATTTTTGCTTTGACGCTTAAAAACTATATGTTATCAACTTTTCATTTTCGATAATCTCGATATTCTTTCGCCATGTTTTGGCCTTTTGGGAGCCTTTCTTTTAACTTTCGTTTTGCACTAAAAAAAAACAATAGCATTTCAATCATACTTAACCATAACCTACTACATTTCGACAGGCTATAGTGGCGAATAATTTATTTCTGGACACGCCATCTAAAAAATATCAAATAGGTTTCAAATGTTTTCGTTCTACTGTTACATCTGAGTCAAGATCACGCATTATTGGAGGGTCGTACTTTCAAGAAGACAGGAAACTCATGGAAATCTGGTCGAGTCATGAGTATATGATACGACTAGAGACCGACCGAATTTCGGCTTCGGCTTCGGTGCCGAAAGTGTCCATTTTATCACTTTCGGCCAAGTTTCGGTTTCTACCGAAACTGAAAGTTAACTTTCGGCTTAATTTCGGTTTCGGCCGAAAGAGAAAAGTTAACTTTCGGTTATTTTTTTGGTTTCGGCCGAAATTGACTTAGACTTTCAGCCAATTGGCCCAAAGTGACTGAGGTTTTCGGTCATCTAATACTCAGCGAAAGCGATATTTAACAACAAACTAAGCGACATTTAAGAACAAACTAAACGATCTTTAAGAACATATTAAGCGATATTTAAGAACAAATTAAACGATCTTTAAAAACAAATAAAGTGTTATTTAAAAACTAATAAAGCGATCTTTAGGAACAAATTAAGCGATCTTTGAGAACAAACTAAACGATATTTAACAACAAACTAAGCGATATTTAAGTTTAAGAACAAACTAAACGATCTATAAAACAAACTAAGCGATCTTTAAGAACAATCTAAGTGATCTTTAATAAAAAATTAAACGATCTTAAAGAAAAAACTAAGCGATTTTTAAGAACGAACTAAATGATCTTTAAGAACAAAACAAATGATCTTCAATAGTAAAATAAATAATTTATAAGAATAAACTAAGCGATCTTTAATAGAAAACTAAATGTTCGTTAGGAACAAACTAAAAGATCTTTAAGAACAAACTAATCGATCTTAAGGAACAAGATCAATTATCTATAAGAACAAACTAAGTGAACATTATGAAAAAACTAAGCGATCTTCAACAAAAAAATAAGCGATCTTTAAGAACAAACTAAACGATTTTTAATAACAAAGTAAAAGATCTATAAAACAAACTAAATGATCTTTAAGAACAAACTGAATGATCTTTAAGAAGAACTATGCAATATTTAAGAACAAAATCAATGATCTTTAAGAACTAACTAAGCGATCTTTATAAACGAACTAAAAGATCTTTTTAATAACACAAACTAAACGATCTTTAAGAAAAAACGTACCCATCTTTCTTGAACAAACTAAATGATCTTTAATAATAAACTAAAAATCTTTAAACAAAAACTAAGCAATCTTTCAGAACAAACTAAGCGATCTTAAAAATCAAAATAAACGATTGTTAACAACAAACTAAGCGATCTTTATGAACAAGCTAACCGATCTTTAAGAACAAATAAAGCGATCATCAACAAAAAACTGAACGATCTTTAACAGCAAACTAGCGATCTTTAAGAACAAACTAAACGCTCTTTAACAACAAGATGTTATATCAGATGTTTATTTATTAATATTCTCGATTATCTCATTTTTTAATAAAAAGAATGTAAATATTTATACTTTCCCCATCATTTTCGATGCATGAACAATGTATGCGGGAACTATTTCAAAATATCTAAATATTTCATTTTCGGTTTCGGCTTCGGCTTCGGCCGAAAGTCATTTTTAAACTTTCGGCCTATTTTTGGTTTCGGCCGCAAGTCATTTTTAAACTTTCGGCCTATTCTCGGTTTCGGCCTAAATTCATTTTAAACTTTCGGCCTATTTCGGCCTAGGCCGGAATCAGAAAATCATTTGCGGTCGGTCTTTAGATACGACAGATATCCCCCCCCCCCCCGGTAGAGTACCCTCTAATCCACAAGCTGAAACACAAACATATATATATGTATAACACTTGTAAACAATACTACACATACAACTTGTAAACTTTTTAAACTTTCGGCCTATTCTCGGTTTCGGCCTAAATTCATTTTAAACTTTTGGCCTATTTCGGCCTAGGCCGGAATCAGAAAATCATTTGCGGGCGGTCTTTAGATACGACAGATATCCCCCCCCCCCCGGTAGAGTACCCTCTAATCCACAAGCTGAAACACAAACATATATATATGTATAACACTTGTAAACAATACTACACATACAACTTGTAAACAAAGCTATACACAACGATGGAAAACCCAAAGACACACCAAAATTAGCTTGTAAACACAGCCATTGTAAATACAGCAATTGTAAGCACAACCCAAACAATATTGTTGAACTCAGTCTTGCCCTATTCGAAATCAATGTCTATTTATAGTCTACAACAAACACACTTCCCCCTTACACGGGGCCAAAATTAATCGAAGCTAACCACAACAAGTTTTTTCCTTTCCAAACCCATCTCATCCCTTACAGATGGGCTGAAGTAAAGAACAAAGACCTTTTTTGGTGTTACCGAGGGGTTTTCTTTCATCCGCTCCACCACCCCCTTCCCCCCC
>CAXITT010000132.1:621998-708338 GCA_964033795.1 Lymnaea stagnalis | reverse complement strand
CCCCCCCCCCCTTCCCCAACCGCTTTTTTTTGTTGTTGCTGTGAGTGCCCGTGTTAACAGTAGGGCTGAGCAATGTTCCCTTTTTATTTATTTATTTATTTAGGCATTTTTTTTTATAGCGCTTACCTTACAGCTCTAAGCGCTTTACAATTATTAAAAACATGTAAACTATTTAAAATGCTAAAGTAAAATAAAAAGGAAAAAACCAGAGACACTAGAATCGTAACTACAATAAAAATGACTATAGAAACAGTAGCTTAAACATTAAAATGGCTATAAAAACGAGTACACTTTGGCACGTTTTGGCCTTTACTACAGGATCGACCCGAGACAGAAAATGAGGCAGGGCATCATAGACGCCGCGAAGCAGTTTTGAATACCCGCGCAGCAAATTTCCATGGAAGTGTGTGATTCTGTTTGTGGGCTGTAAAATTTTGCACACTAAAAATTGATGCTGTAAAACTTTGCACACAACTGTATGATTTTGCACACAACTGTATGATTTTGCACACAACTGTATGATTTTGCACACGAACCAACAAACCTTAGAGGGAACATTGGGGCTGAGCCGGGAGCATTTGTTTGTTTGTTTTTCAGTCAGTATTTTGAAACAATACCCGGTTGGACCGGGTCCGGCTCTGGATGGTACAAATAACAAAAAAGAGTTCTCATTATCTCTAATGTGTTCCATCCATTGGGGAGATGTGAAAACTGCATGCAAAGAATCAGTGGCTACCACGGAGGGATCAAAGTTGATGTCTTCAAAACACATGGCTCCTAAAATAATCAAGACCCAGCGGTTCTCAATCTTTTTAGTGCCACCGACCCCCCTCCCCCCCCCTATAACATTTGCCAAGTTGAGGCGACCCAAAAACCAGAACTGAAATTGATAAAAATATCTTGAGAGGGGTGAGGGGGAGGGGGCAAATGTTTTTTTTTTTTGGAAGGTACAAAGGTGTTGGTACTTAATTTTTGATAGGGGCAGAGGAAAGCAGAAATAAGGGCTAAGATGGGTGGAGGGTTTTGTAAAAAGGGGTGGGGGGCTCTGTAAGACAATCTCCAGAACATTTTTGATCAATTTATATACATGGTTGTAGTTGCGTTGTTTTTTTTAAAGTGTGCGTGCGTGTGGGTTGGGGGGGGGTGAAAGTTTAATAAAAAGCAACAACATCAACAATAAAATTATATATAAAGTATTGTTCTATTAGTGAAGAGAAACTTTCAAGTTGTTTATATAAATTCAGCTACTGACATAATATATATACCACACTAGACATATTTTTTTAAGCTGTAGTGTGGTCAGATTGCGATAACAACAAGAAACCAGTCCGATCGCTGTAAATAAAATTTAAATTTTTAAATGAAAATTGAAATAATTTAAAATAATGCAAATTCTACACACGAAATCCTATCTCGAATTTCTGACATCCTCGAGTCACCCCTGAGATTTTGTCAGCCAACCCCCCCCCCCCCCCCCCCCCCCCCCCCCGAGAGGATTGTGGCCCACAGTTTGAGAACGCTTCCACTTCCAAAGAGCGGGGAGCTGTCGGTGCTGCTGGCCGCTGGTTGGCAACAGTTTTCATTGTAGCTGATCAAACATACGCCTATTTAGCTGATCAAACATACGCCTATTATTTTGATAAGTATTTATATCATCATCGTGTTAACCCTAGCCTTCCTTCGGTTAAGCCAGTTGCTTCACTAATAAATGAGTGTTGAATTACATTAATATTACTGAATTATAATTATATGATACAACTTAGAAGTGATCCACGCACACAAAAAATAAAAATTAAAAAAAAAATATTTCAATAATATCATCAGCCAGTAAATTGGCAAATGAAACATTCATTGTAAATATCAAGTGTCATGGCCATGACCAAAGAATCTTGCCCAGACGAATAATGACATAAAATTTCACAGCAAGTACATTATTATTTACAGAGCTTTCCAGTCTCATTTAGTTTGCATTTGGTTTCATTTAGCTTACATTTGGTTTCATTTAGCTTACATTTGGTTTCATTTAGCTTACATTTAGTTTCATTTAGCTTACATTTGGTTTCATTTAGCTTACATTTGGTTTCATTTAGCTTACATTTGGTTTCATTTAGCTTACATTTGGTTTCATTTAGCTTACATTTGGTTTCATTTAGCTTACATTTGGTTTCATTTAGCTTACATTTTGTTTCATTTAGCTTACATTTGGTTTCATTTAGCTTACAGTTGGTTTCATTTAGCTTTCATTTGTTTTCATTTCGCTTACATTTGGTTTCATTTAGCTTACATTTGGTTTCATTTAGCTTACATTTGGTTTCATTTAGCTTACAGTTGGTTTCATTTAGCTTACATTTATTTTCTTTTCGCTTACATTTGGTTTTATTTAGCTTACATTTGGTTTCATTTAGCTTACATTTAGTTTTATTTAGCTTACGTTGTGTTTCATTTAGATTATATTTGGTTTCATTTAGCTTACATGTGGTTCTATTCAGCTTACATTTTGTTTCATTTATCTTACATTTGGTCTAAATAGATTACATTTGCTTTCATTTAGCTTACTTTTGGTTCCATTTATCTTACATTTGGTTTCCTTTAGCTCACATTTGGTTTCATTTAGTTTACATTTGGTTTCATTTAGCTTACATTTGGTCTCATTTAGCTTACATTTGGTTTCATTTATCTTACATTTGGTCTAAATAGATTACATTTGCTTTCATTTAGCTTACATTTGGTTCCATTTATCTTACATTTCGTCTCATTTATCTTACATTTGGTCTGATTTAGCTTATATTTGGTCTAATTTAGCTTATATTAGGTTTTATTTAGCTTACATATGGTTTCATTTTTTGTTTTCACGCCAAACACACGTCAGTTGTCCAATATTGTGCATTTAATTCCGGTCAAACGTACACAACATTGTGTTAAAAAGATCTTAACGTGTGCTTGTCATCCCCCCCTCCCCCCACACACACACACAAATTGGGTGAATCACTTATAGAAAATGAGAAGATAACTCTTTTTTTTTAAACACAGGGAACCCCGTTCATTGTTTGCTGGGGTCGTGTACGTACCGTGTGTGCTAATGCCTAGTATTTCCGGGTGTCCGGGTCAGTACTTGACTCAATAACCAGCTCGGTCCTAGTTAACAGCAAAGAATGATTATTAGTATTATTATTTTCAAAGCCTTCTCAGTGCTAAAATATCTCATGTTACGAGTGTTGAACCGGAAGTGCTTTCATCTCATTTCTTGTTTTCATATCATGTCATTTGGCAGGTTTCGTTATTTAGACATTGACGTCCATGATTTTGATTGGGGGGGGGGTCACTTTACGTGTATTTCAAGGTCAGAAAAGCTCGTGCACACACCCGCATGTGGTGTGCACATGATGGCACGGTCAGGCATGTGGGTCGGGGTCGGGGGAGGGCAGGGCGGACTTGAAGATAGAAATGTCGCCCATAGACTGCAATGTTGTTGTTTCTTTATCATTTGAATGCCGAGTGTAAGTGTGAGCAGCGTGTCTAAAACTGTGATACATGTAACCACTAACTCTAGGGGCCGCATGAAAGAAAGAAAAAAAAGATGTGGGGGGGGTGGTGGTGGTGGTGGTTTAGGCACAATCTTTAGTGGGTGCCAAAATCCTCATATATCAGAAAAAATAAGTGTATTAACATTGATACTTGTCATGGTGAGATCGCATGATTATGTTATGTGTCTGGGTTGATAATTTGAGCAATAATGATTTTTTCCTTTGGAACTTCCCCATTTATCGCACCACGTTTACTAGGTCAGGAATGCGCAATGACGCATTCACCGTGTGGTGCGGTGTATTGGTTAGGAGAGATAAATGTCCAGTAGGAAGGTTTAGAACCACTGAGCTAGAGCATCGTTTGAGAAAATCGTGCTGGACAAAATACACCCGCAGAATGGATTCGTAGACATAACACAGCCACTGTTTAGTACGAAAAGTTTGCACTATCACAAATCACGGGACGCCCTTGGGTCTAAGCCCCCTGGAGTGGGAGACAAGGTTTTCAGACGCAAAGGGGGTGAGAATTAACGCATTCCACGGAGGATCGGGGAAGATGGAAAATACCATGGTAGCATTGACTGAAGAGCCAAAACTGACAGGCATAATCGGTGCCAAATAATTGGGACCCTCTTAGAATCAGTCGCATTTTACACTAGTAGTGCATTTCATTCTATTTGGCCGAATTCAGCTTTCTGGAATTTAAGAAAAATATAATAATATCGCCTTTTCCAGAATTAATAATGAATTTATTGATACATATTAAGAATTGGTATAATATTTTACTGTCAGTGACCAGGCCACGCTCCATGTGTCAGGCTTACCTCCCATGCATGTATCCAGCCAACCTCACATGTGTCCATCCCTCCCTCCCATGTGTCCAGCTCACCCTCCCATGTGTCCAGCTCACCCTCCCATGTGTCCATCCCGCCCTCCCATGTGTCCAGCTCACCCTTACATGTGTCCAGCTTACCCTCCCATGTGTCCGGCTTACACTCCCATGTGTCCAGCTCACCCTCCCATGTGTCCAGCTCACCCTCCCATTGTCCGGCACATCCTCCTATAATACCAGTCTACCCTCCCATATGTACAGCTCCCCTCCCATGTGTCCACCCCACCCTTCCATGTGCCCAGCCGACAGTCCATGTGACCATCCCACACTCACAAGTGTCCAACCCACCTTCCTGTGTGTCCAGCCTAAGCTCCCATATGTCCATTTGTCAAGCCCACAATTCCATTTCCTCCCAGACAAGTGACACGCAATTAATAGATGCTGGACGCTACGTGAGAAGACAACAATAGGGAGATGCTGAAGTGTGTTTATCACTTTCATTCTGAACCCCAGATCATATCATCAGCGATCATGGAAGTACCAGTACATGTTTGGGGTGTGTTCAATCCAAATGAAGAAGAGTTATTGGTGTATGTTATGCAGACGGCGTGTTTACGGCATCTTTCCCCGTGAATGGGCCATTGACTTAAATAAGAGATGAAATTCTCTAATCTTACAACGGTACGTAACAGTGTCCGTTCTAAAATTAATCTCTTTTATGATAGTTATCAGAAGAAGAAATTTTTTTTGTAAAAAGTACCAAGGCTTAGAAGACATCTTAAGGCAGCTGATATTGAATTTCACAAAGTTTAGGACTGGTCAGTGTTTGTTGGTGTTTTGAAATTCATAGCTGAATGGAACACAAAGTTTTGGACTGGTCTGTATTAGATTTTTTAAAATTTGTAGCTGAATGGGACCTCCTAAAATATCTTCTAATACTCTCGCTATACCTTTAACTGCTTCTTGCGATCTGTTTGTCTTTGGCTTTTCAAAACTAAGACTTATCAATAACTATTTACGATCCACCATGGGACAGTCAAGGCTTTCTGATCTGGATCTACTATCAATTGAAAGTGATACGGTGAAGGATATTGATTTTGATCAAGTAATTGACAGGTGTGCAGCTTTGGAGACCATGGAAAGGAGCATTGTAAATAAAGTAAATTGAATGTAACACTAACTATAACTGAACGTTGGCACAGTTCTTAAACACATTTACCTCCTGACCTTTCATTAATTTGTTTTTGTTCTTGTCATTGTTATGCTGTGGAATTATTTTAACAAGAAGAAATCCATCATGGAAGTTGGAGAGGGGGGGGTGTGACATCATGAGTTTTCCGCACCGGGTGACACCAACCCTAGCTACGCCACTGCAAGACATTACTGTTGGACGACAACTTTATAGAGATAATAGTCCAAGAGAGTACTGTTAGATGACAGCTTTATAGAGATAATAGTCCAAGAGAGTACTGTTAGATGACAGCTTTATATCAACAATAAGCCAACTACTGATAGACTATATCATTATATAAATTAGCACTGTTTGATGACAGGTTAGCATGGCCCATCGTCCAAGGTGGTAAGATGGTGGTTTGTAGTATTTTTTGGGCTCAAACCGCAGGAATTAAACTATTCCTATGTGTTTAAAAGACATTTTTTTACTGCAGTGCATCGCACTAATGCAAAACGTTTGTAAGGTTTACGCGGGTACAATGCGGTGGGTTGTTCCGGTTCTCAGCTTAAAACGCTTAATTCTGCATTTATCATGCTTTAAAAAAAAAAAAAAACGCTACGATAAATCATTAAACCGAAGAGTAGTGGTTCTCAAACTTCCTAATGCCGCGACCCAGAAGCTGTAACATGCACAGCGACTACAACCCAGACAACGATTCCAGGTTGAGGGTAGCCGAAGGGCATAGAACTTTCGGAAAAAAGGGGTTGTCCCCCATAGCATGTAAAGACTGAATCCGGCAAATTGTGCGGAAGAACCACTACTTGGTCAACGGACAAAAGGCGGAGACAGCACAGTGGTGTGAATCGATGAGAACATGACCAGACACGTAGAACGCCATGGTCATTCACTGCATGGGTGACTGGGTGGCCGAACGGTCTAAACTGAGCAAACCTCAATTTCAGCCAAAGGCCGGTCATGAAAAAACATCACCCCGGGTGGATGAGACTCGTTAACCTTGGTCGGCAACTCATCTAAGAGAAGGAAACTCTGAATTCAAACCCGGAGTTGGAGTCCCGTAAGGCGCACACAATGACAAATCCTGCAACCGTACCCATCCCTGGTCGTCTTGACGTAGAGTCTTGCCACTGGATATGATGGGCTCGGACGAGAGAGTGAGGTTGACGCTGCGCAAATCTTCCTCACTTTAAACAAAAGTCACCCGCGCAAGTCATCAGTCACCAGACGACTCGATGGTCATCGTCGATCCTCGACGGACGAACAACACACAATGCCGCGACCATTTAATTGAGTTATTCATGTTGTTGTGTCAATCGTCCAAAAAAAATATTTTCATAAATATGTGTTTTCCGGTGGTCTCGGGCGACCCCTATGTAAGGGTCGTAGCACACCCCCCCCCCAAAGGGAAGAGACACAGAGGTTGAGATCCGCTGCCGAAGAACCAATTTAATCTTCTGGCGAGCGAAAGACCAAACAGCAATAAACCTTAATACAAAAAAAGGGACACAAAAAAAAAAACAAAAAAAAAACAATAACATTGTGTCAATCGCCAGTAAATTAAAGCACAACATCAATTCAATTCACGACACTAAATCAATGATGCGAGGACAAGTTTGTTGACAGAACTAATGCAACGACTTCAGTCTCTAGGCCGATGTTAATTTAATTCGTGGTCGTTGCAGGACTTGTAGCAGTCTCGCTCATTCTTATAAATAAAATGCGTGCATGTGTTTGGGGGTGGGGGTGTGTGAGGGGGCTAAGCAAGGAGACAAAGGGCGTGACTTACAACTGGTCACAAGTTACTTTTTTCGTTGTTGTTGTTTTTGTTAGGAAATACTTGCAGTAGATCGAGGTGTGTGCAGTTGGTATTTGGTGTGCAAGTTGTGGGCGGTGCGGGGACGATTGTGGTGTGTGCAGTTGGTGTTTGGTGTGCATTTGGTGTTGGTGTGCAAGTTGTGGGCAGTGTGGGTATAATTGTGGTGTGTGAAGTTGGTGTTTAGTGTGCAGTCGGTGTTTGGTGTGCAGTTGATGTTAGGTGTGCAGCTGATGTTTGGTGTGGTAGTTGGTGTGTGCAGTCAAAGTTTGATGTGCAGTAGGTTGTGGTGTGCAGTTGCTGTGCGGTGTGCAGTCAGTGTTTGAGGTGGTAGTTGGTGTTTTGTGTGCAGTCGGTGTTTGGTGTGCAGTTGCTGTGCGGTGTGCAGTCAGTGTTTGAGGTGGTAGTTGGTGTTTGGTATGCAGTTGGTGTTTGGTTTGCAGTTGGTGTTTGGCGTGCAGTTGGTGTTTGGTTTGCAGTTGGTGTTTGGTGTGCAGTTGGTGTGCGGTGGGGCTGTAGGACACACCGTGACTGGTCATCTAATCCAGCCTGAAAAGGTTGTGTTTAATGTGAAACATCATCGCCAACCAAGTCTTATGCCCCATGGCATTTTGAATTTTAAAAAAAATGTTGGTATTAATTGCAATGAGGAACAAAACGTGAACGAAGGCTTTTTTTTTTACCATGTTACGAAACAATAAGAAAATAAATAATTAACCAACATAATTTCACCAGTCGTATAATGCAAACAATGGCAGAAAGATAAAAGGAAAACTGTTTGTGAGTGGAATGGTACAAGATAAACATGGACTTTAAGGCGGATTGATGTGATCGCTAGCGGTCAAACGTCTGGCTGCATTTACTGGTTTTCAGGGGCTAATCAGCGCTACGATAAGACGCGTTGGACTTCCAGCGGGCAAAAATCTGGCCAAGGTTTTTATCTTAATGCTGAATGGGAAACAAGATATCGGCGACCTTGGGAGAAATGGGAGACGGGACATTTACTGACAACGGGAGACAGGGCATTTACTGACGATGGGAGACAGGGCATTTACTGACAATGGGAGAAATGAGAGACAGGACATTTACTGACAATGGGAAAAATGGGAGACAGGACATTTACTGACAATGGAAGACAGGACACTTACTGACAATGGTAGAAATAGAAGACAGGGCATTTACTGGAAATGGGAGAAATGTGAGGCAGATCATTTACTGGAAATGGGAGAAAGAACATTTACTGACACTGGGAGAAACGGGAGACAGGACATTACTTGGCAATGGGTGAAATGGGAGACGGGCCATTTACTGACAATGAGAGAAAGTTAAGTCACGGGTTACAAATTGGTTATGGTGAGGGGAATTGAATAGAGTGGGGGAAATCGGAGAGTATCGGGAAATGGGAGAGAGGGTTTGGGAAATGAGAAATTGGACACTTGCTGACAGCGGTAGAGTATGGAGTATATGCTCCCGGAGATTCGCCATCATTCCCCTGCACCTACTGCACAAGAGAATTTCGTGCCAGAATCGGCTTCAATAGCCATCTGCGCACCCACAGACAGAACCAGCACAAACTCTGATGATTAAAGTGGTCATGGTCGACTCTCGCCTGACGAACAACAACAGTGGACCAAAAGGGAGGAACTGCACTGGAGCAAAATTAACAAGAAAAGAAAGTGACGGTGAATATGAGAAGAATGTGTCGTTATCTCAATCTTTTCTTTCTTTTCATTATGTGCCACAACACATTTTCAATAGTTCGCACTCTGAATCTTTCGGAGTATCTATCTCTACTTGAATTTCTATTATTTATTCTTTTTAAAGATGAAAAATATCTCAATAAATAGATCGTATCACCCCCTACCCCGGCCCCGCCCACAAACGCAAGCCCCACCCAGAATTTCTCTAAGAATGTGACAATAAAATGATTGAACATCATCGGTGTTAACGTGTGTTTGAACACTGCTCACAAAACGTTGAGTATCGAGCTAGGGTCATGCCTTTGTGACCTCGGCCGTGAGTCATCTGTGGCTCAGACTCTATACACGAACCCCCGATATATTGCAAGATGCCGTGTGTTAGAATGTGTGAGGAAGGCAGTGGGGGATTAATACCCAAAAAAAAAAAAAAAAAAAAAAATGAAATGGTTGCACTTTCTACTGAGAGGTCCGTTTAACTTAAACTTAAATCTAAATTCTTTTACAATTTCTGCTGTGTTGTTTGCAACTTATTATAACAGTGGGTCTCAACCCGCCTAATGACGCGACCCTAAATACAGTTCGTCATGTTTTGGTGACCCTAGCCATAAAATTATTTTCGTTGCTACTCCTTAAATATGTATTTTCCTATGGTCGAGATAAACAGGTTGAGGACCGCTGTATTACAACATTTTAAAAAAAAACCGTCTGCACGGTATGCGTAGGAGACATATGCTACATTACATCAATGTAATGCATATTTCATAATGCATGAATTGGGGACATTTACTTCGGTGCATGTAAACGCGATATCTACTAATGCATCGTTCATATAAACAATCAACTGCCCCCCCCCCCAAATTTTCCAACGTATCCTACCTTTAAAAAGATGAGAAGCAACGTAAACAAAAAAAGCCAAGAAGAAACAACTAAAAAAAAAAAAAAAAAAAGATAAACTTTTCCAAGTGCATGTGTCAGCCGAATTGGAACTGAAACATGCAGTTTTCTGTTTGTAGGTTTAATGTGTGTGTGTGTGGGGGGTGGACATCGAAATGGCTTGAGATAAGGCCCAGATTATCCCAAATCTACCCTGTGAAACAGGTTCACCCAGTTGGGTTGTGTGGCGATATGGGGCAGGTGAACACATCAACAGGATTTGGTGAAAAGGGGCGGGCAAATGTAACATTAAGAGTGGGACATCTGAGCAGACGAGGTTACCAATATGAGTGGGGGCATTGGGCAGACGAGTACACCAACATGAGTGGGGGCATTGGGCAGACGAGTGCACCAACATGAGTGGGGGCATTGAGCAGGCGAGTGCACCAACATGAGTGGGGCATTTGGCAGACGAGTGCACCAACATGAGGGGGGGCATGGGGCAGAAGAGTGCACCAACATGGGTGGGGCATTGGGCAGAAGAGTACACCAACATGGGTGGGGCATTGGGCAGACGAGTGCACCAAAATGGGTGGGGCATAGGTCAGACGAGTGCACCAACATGGGTGGGGCATAGGCCAGACGAGTGCACCAAGAGAAAAATGCTATAAAAATAAAGCAGACACATACATCAAAGGAGGGCTTGGTAAAACTAGTTCATTGTAACATTAAACTGGGATCATAACACACGCTTGTGTAAACGGGGTGCCTGTTAAACACAATGTGTAGCAGTTCAACTATATGTAACACACTGAGCAGGACTTCTCAAAACGAGACGTATGGAACCTTAAAATGCAGTTCATGAACTTGTTTGGTTTATAAAATGTATATATAAACATACAAAGGTTCAATTAAAAATATTAAAATCAGTTTATGAGTGACCACGCAATACCCCACTCCCATGTGCAGCATTGAACTGTTAAAACATCTGCAAACCCCACTCCCATGTGCAGCATTGAACTGTTAAAACATCTGCAATACCCCACTCCCATGTGCAGCATTGAACTGTTAAAACATCTGCAAACCCCACTCCAATGTGCAGCATTGAACTGTTAAAACATCTGCAAACCCCACTCCCATGTGCAGCATTGAACTGTTAAAACATCTGCAAACCCCACTCCCATGTGCAGCATTGAACTGTTAAAACATCTGCAAACCCCACTCCAATGTGCAGCATTGAACTGTTAAAACATCTGCAAACCCCACTCCAATGTGCAGCATTGAACTGTTAAAACATCTGCAAACCCCACTCCCATGTGCAGCATTGAACTGTTAAAACATCTGCAAACCCCACTCCAATGTGCAGCATTGAACTGTTTAAACATCTGCTTTAGATTAAAGCACATACCTTCTCAAACTAACAGCTTTAGAACCGCTACAGGTCGAGATAATTGCCCTTACCCTTCCCCGAATAAATCCAATTAACCTCTAACTCGAATTTTCCTTGGGTTAATTAAAAGTCTCGTTTGGTGGTTAAAATGGCAGTGACCTAGCGGTAGTTGCCACCACACAGGACGACGAGAGCATTGTGGCCACTAAATTGTGACCAATTTACACGCAACGAGTCCTTTCCACCAGATCGGGTTGTTGTTTTTTTTGTTTTTTTAAACACTTCCCTCAACTACTCAAGGACAAAAAAAAAAGATCATGTATTATTCTAAAAGACAATAGAGATGCATTAAAAATATTTATTTCATTAACTATTCCCTTCAATATTTTTTATTTTATTTTACAGACCCCCACCCCCTGTTCCGGAGCCTCCCCTCTGACACTCCTGTAAAAGCAAATGCCAAAATGGATAAAGCTATCATTACAAGTATTTTTGTTCTATTAAAAAGTATCAGCCGTTTCAATTCTCAGATGCGTTCGTCTTTAACTAATTATCTGAATGAATGCAAAATCTCGATGATCAAACATACAAAGGCAGAATGTGAAATATGTTTTTAAAAAGATCTTTCATTATATTTTATTTCCTTTTCAAATGAACAAAGGGTGTGTTTTAGGAATTCCCTGTCCTTGAGAGGAAGGTCACACCCCAGACATGTAGCTCCGACGCATTTATTAAGTCTGTAAAGGTCGAAGCGACATGAAATACCATATAGCTAACTATACAGCAGCGTACATGTCCGTTAAAGCTATGGAACAGCGGTTCAGCTGGAGAGGTATAAGTGGTCGACAGAACAGAACCACTGCTCAGTTTGGACATTTCTGGCACTCGCTGGACACGCACGTGCACCCCACGTGATGGTGGGTAAACATTGTCATATTGGAAAGAAAACATTCACCTGAAGAATGTATTATTACTATGTTTTCATCAAAGAGGCCCTTAAAAATTATTAGTGATTGGCACCCTAATTTTGTAAGCTTAATATTTTGGGCCCAAATATATCAAGTGGATTAGCCCTTGAGTAGAGATAGGGCTGGGCCTATAACAGTGGTGGCGAACCGATGGCACGCGTGCCAAAGCAGCCACCTACTTTTCGACACGCAAATCAAGTTAACCCAAATTATGCAACGATCATATTAATTGTATACAAACACGCCACATTCAAAATTCGACTTTTTAATGTAAAACTTTTTGTAGCAACAAAAACTCTGTCAATTGTGTTGGTGTTTTCAAGACAGAATATTTGTTATGTATAATAATAATGATGAATGTTGTTTTTTGTTTTTTTTTTTAGTTTAGTTTTTTTTTCTTTCTGGAACCTCAGTTTTCATTGCAGTGTTGGCAATTTGCGATAAATAAGTATAAAGTGGCTTTGGGGTTGCTGCTCAGCCACTCGGTCTCCAAAAGTTTAAATTAAACCAAAAAAAAAATTTGTTTTTCGGTATTTTTTTTTTTGTTTTTTTTTTTTTGGGTGGGAAAGGGGGGGGGGTTGCTATTTGGGCACTCGGTTTCTAAATGTTTTGGTTTTTTTTTTTTTGTTTTTTTTTTTTTGGGTGGGAAGGGGGGGGGGGGTTGCTATTTGGGCACTCGGTCTCTAAATGTTTCGGTTTTTTGGGGGTTGCTGCCATTGATATATTCGTGTCTGGTGAACAGTCCTACGCCGGCCTACGCGTTCTAATTAACTCGCAAGCCGTGTTAAATACAAACTAGAGCATAAGTGCAACAAAAAACTAACAAACAAAAAACCAGTGACATTGAATTATCTTGCCATTAACTTGAGGCAGTCCTTAAGTGTTGTAATCGAAACAACAGGAATGATATCGGTTTTCAGACAATGACCCCCTGTTCGTCACACACCCCCACCCCAAAATCCTATATTAATAGGCTATAAGGTATATAGTATACCTGTTGGCGTAAGAACTCAACAGCTCATAAATTATAGGCCTATAGCAGGGTGGAGTAAGTCGTGTACTATATTTACATTGGTAAAGTCTTAAAATTGTCCTATAAACCGAATATAGTAAATAATGAACGGAATGATGAAAAAAAAGTTATAAGCGAATGACACAAGTTCGGAACAAAATCCTGCAAGTACTGCTACATTTTTATGTATAGCAACAGGCAATAACTCAGCGTTATAAAAAAAAAATGGTTCACTTTGAATATTGACTGAATCTGCAATGGGAGAATTTTGGTCATTTTAGCAATCCGGCCCACCAAAATCCCCCCCCCCCCAAAATCTTGTAACAGAACTCACCAAAACATGTAGCACGACTTCAGACCCCCAAAATCTTGTAACAGAACTCACCAAAACATGTAGCACGACTTCAGACTCCATAAACATTTTTTTGTTTGTTAAAGAGAATTGATAATAAAATAATAATAATAATGTAAACAAACGTGAAAGGCCTACCTTATACAAACAAAAACATCCTATTAAAACCAATGTTTCTGTTTTTTATCGCGTATTATTCCAAGAAGAATTAATTGGGAATATCCGGAAATAGCCAATAAATCTATTGAAACACTCACACTGTATGTACACACACTTTTAACGGGGAAAGAAAACACCACCAACAAACAAATCAGCACAGAACCTCCTGGCCACGTGTAGTGGCAATGTCCCCCCCAATAACTTAACACTGCTACACATTTAATCCTTCACGAGCGCCTCAATGGCCAGGGTAAACCCCCGGTGACTAAGCCTTGAGCAGTCGTCTGCCCGCTCCCCCCCCACCCCAAACAAAAAAGAAATAAGGAGGGGAGGGGTGGGTCAAGGGTTGGGAGGGGGTAGGGAAAGGGGGAGGGGAGGGGAAAAAATCCGCAGCCAGCGAAATCGTCGTACTTATCCCAGTTTCAGTGGTTGTGACGGGAGGGAGGGAAGGGGGGTGAACTAGCGACAGAACTGTTTGCTGGTTAGCGAGCACTCTTAAAGACCAAAGCACTCGAGGCCTGGCGATACCTTGTGGAGCGGGACAGAAGAAAAGGAAGCGGTCGCTTTAGAAAGTGGGCAGTAGCAGAGGCGTAACTATAGTGTTTTGCGCCCCGGGGGCAGGAGGGTGTCACGATTCATTTTAACGTCACTCTTAAACTCTGAAGCCCATTAATTTTCATTAATAAAATACTGTCAAAGCCAATTTTCGCTTTCCAACTAGACTCGCGCAAGGGGACATCTGCTCCCTCTGCCCTCCCTTATATACGCCTCTGGGCAGTTTATGGTCAACAACAAAAAAAAGGGCTTTGCTCTGGACTGATAAAACATTTAAGAGACCATTTTTTTAACGTCGAGAATTCTGGCCCCAAAAATATTGAAACTTTGTCGTCATCGGGTGACTTTTGCAGGGCTTCATTTGAGTCTTAAGGCCGTAGTATTTTTTTTTTAAAATGTGTAATGTTTTCCAGAAGTCTTAATTTGGTAGTATTTCCCGAACTCAAAAATTTGAAGAATTAACCGGAGTCGGAAGTTTGCATAATTTTTCGAAGTCTTTAAAAATGAGTGGTATTTACAGATTTTTAGGTTTGTATTATTTTACGAGTTCGAATACAATGACGTCATAATGACGTATAGGTTGATTTAAGACACTGGCAACTTTAGCTTTGTATTTTCTTTTAGTTTTTTTTTCCCGGGGGGGGGGGGTCTGAAGTGCAAAATCTGGGAATAAAATAGACAGCAATACAAGAAAGAGTAAGACAGGGGTTCTTAACCAAGTATGCCTGCACCTTCTTGGGGGGGGGGGGGTTGACTGTAATACCCAGAAAATCATATTTGAATTTTTATTTTTATTTTTTCAAAGATGGGCTAGCGGTAAATAATGTTTTGAAATCGAGAAGGTGGCGCCACACTGCAAAAAAACAAAAACAACAATGGTTTGAACCCCTGGCAAAAGGTGTCCCTGTTGTGTCTACGACATCTTACAGCGGCACTTACAGCGGCACTTACAGGTGGCATCGGGCTCCAACACTTTAAAAAGAACAATATTTTTTTTTTTACTCCTGTCCTCAGTCGTGTCTGTATCTATGACTGATTTTCAAGGAAAACCACAGGAGATTCTTGCCCACAAACTTCCCCGAGAGACTGGAAACTGAATTAACTATTCTCATAAATGAATCATTTAGAAATCGCCTTCTTAGCAAACTAATTGAGCATTACCAATAATTTTGTTTAAAATTAATTGTTCATATCAGCTTTCTTTGAAGTTAATTTATAATAATTCATATCGCCTCTCTTTAAGCTCATTTCATAGAAAGCAACAACAAAACCAAAACAAAACAAAAAACAAAAAAAGATCAAAATTAAGCAAAAAACAATTTAACTACGCAATACAAATAAAATGTAATTAAAACTACAACGTTATGAGATTTGTTTCGCTTTATGATCACTCCAATGTTTTTTTGCCTGCATGTTGTTTAAATAAGGTGTACGCATCTGAGCAGCTGTCCGAGGTCCGACTTGTCCTAACAAATGTATGTTATTGATGGTGACATATTGAACAAAGTGTGTTGGTAGACTGTAACGAGATCATTCAAAGAACCCCCCCCCCACACACACATACACAAGTGTACCAAGGTTAGTGCCATCGGGGCAAGTGGGGGGGGGGGGTCAAGCATTTTTCTTTTTTCCCCCCCTTCCACGAAAAAAAAATGTGCTGTTCGCTGAAAATGACGCCACCGGGGCGGAAAAGCCCCCTTCCCACCCCTCTTCTTGCGCCCCTGCCCCCCCCCCCCCCGGTCACAAACCGCTCTTATAGGGACGCCAGCGTATTGCTCCGCCCAGCACCCACACCTACGGAGAAAAAAAAAATCTTATAACCCCAACATTCATTGCCATATTGTTATTACGCGCGATGATATTGTGAGACGCCATTGGGAGTTCAGACACACAAGATGCGCACCAGGATGGCGAAGATGCTTATGAGCTGAGATGTTGTTTCTTGCGTGCAGGGATGTGATAACTCGGGTCAACACAAATATTTCGTGGGTGCAGAGTGGGTTTAAAAAACACCACGCCCTTCGTTTTTCTTTTTATTAC
This sequence comes from Lymnaea stagnalis, assembly GCA_964033795.1. Classification (NCBI taxonomy): domain Eukaryota; kingdom Metazoa; phylum Mollusca; class Gastropoda; family Lymnaeidae; genus Lymnaea; species Lymnaea stagnalis. Next base: position 691,928 of record CAXITT010000132.1, on the reverse strand, counting down.
CCCCGTGAAATTTTTGAAAAATCTCATTGCAGCCGCCACCACCACCTTCCCACTCCCACGCCTTAATCCCAAAAACCTCCAGTAGAAGTTTAAAAAAAAAAAAGAAAGGATCACGTGAAATATTTTTTTTAAATTTCATAATCATATTTAAGAAAAACTACAAGGTTTTCTTTCTTTTTTTTAATTTTTTATTTTATTTCTGAATTAGAAATGAATCGACAGGTCCGACAAAACCGTATATGTGTGTTGTTGTTGTTTTGTTTGTTTGTTTTTTGTTTTTTTGTTTTTTTTGATGATTTGAAAAAAACAACAACAATTCTTTCTTGTTGTTTTTGTTGTTGTTTTTTTTTTTTTTGGGGTGGGGCATGGGGGGGGAAAAGAGATATGAAAATTTTTTGTTGTTGTTTTTTTTTTTTTTGGAGTGGGGCATGGGGGTGGAAAAGAGATATGAAAAGGGGGGGGGCAGTAGTAGACATGCATTTATATAACTATTTTTTTTATTAACATAGAACATTTGTAATTCCGTATCTCAGGTCGTATTACTCCAGGTAAATGGCATTGAAATGTAAGCACCTATTTAAAATGGTAATTACTAGGATAGGAAACAACTATTTTGTATAATTCTAACCCCAAAATTGTTTACCACAACAAACAACACTAATAGCTATACCACTGACGGGAAATGGCTAAATGGTTTGATAGCTAAACACCGTGACCATTTCATTATATTTACGCACATTTACGAACATGACCATTAGCTTATTTGCCCGTCTAGGGAGACAAACTACTGGGGGTGCGCAAACTGTTGACCACGCCATCGCCGCCACTGCCACACATAGGGATAGCCATCGCCGCCACTGCCACGCACAGGGGTTTGGAAACTCCTTAGCTAAGATAGGAGAGAGTCTATACCTCTGCCCCCACCCCCACCCCCTTTTCAACCCAACCATTTACAGCAATGAATAAATTCCATGCGTTAATGTGAATAATGAGAGGGGGGGGGAGGAGCCAGTCGAGGTATCCTATGCCATGTCCTGAAGTCGCAAAAAACAACAACACAAAAACGTGTAATGGATACCACCACAGGACTTAAACGAGACTTGAATTTATTTCTGCATGTAAACGAGGGAGATGGGGGCGAGAAAGGAATTCGCCGTTGTCGTCTGCGTCTTTTCTTATTGTAATTGTTTTGTTTTGTTGGTGTTTTGAAACGAATAGTGGACATCCTCTCCCGCCTTGCCGCACCTACGCGCGTACAACCAACTTTAAATTGAAAACAACGAGGAGCACTTGTGTTAACAGATAACACACAGGAAGCATACTGTGTATCTTGTTTCACTTGATGCTAGCGATGGCGCTCTCCTGTACGAGAGTGTGGGCATTGGTCTTGGTTGCTGTTGATCTTCATATAAACACATAGCAAACACATTATGTGTAGGAAAGTGTGTTTTTTTTTTTACATACTGTTTTATAATTGTTGTTTAGTTTGGCGAATCGTTTGTTAAATTATAGAAATATAAGAAATTATAAGAAATAGAAAATGCCCCCCCCCCCAGCTGCGAGGCCAATAGGCCATGACAGGCAGTTCCGGCTCATAGCAACAAGAACTCAGTACAGCAACTGCTCATTCCTGCCAAAAACAATCAGGGACCAGAACACGCTTCCAACGCAACCGTTTGGGCGACTACACTTGACACATTTGCGTCTATTGCCTCCTGTCTTCCGACCACAAGTTCTTCATGCCATCGCTGAGTAGCCCTTGCAACCAGTATTAAGTATCCTCTTCAAAGCCACGCACAGTTACATCGCGAACCCCTCTACAAACATAGGAGCCAGAATGATCAAGACATGGTTATGGGCCCCTCAAAATATAGAAGAAGAACAAGAAAACATTTCAATTTTTTTGTCAGGTATTATTTGATATTTTTACCCTGTTCAAAATGCCAACGTACACTCAAGAAACTGACAGCTATTCTGAACACAATGATTTACCAAACGCTTTGCTACAGACCGATTTTAGGGAACAGCAAAAACTCAGACAAGGACTTACATGACTAAAAACAATATGTGCAAGCGAATCAAAACAAATTTCCATTTTTTTTTAAAATCAATAAAAGCATCTTATCTGATAGTTCGAAGAGCAAATGCCCAGATGGACCCTGGATCCTGTTTATGCTTAAAACTAATTTTGTACAATGTCTTATTTGTTTGTTATGCTTAAAACTACGTTTGAACAAGGTCTTATTTTTGGACGGACATCCTGGAGTTTTTACAGACCCTTGTCACAGATATGAATATATGGGAGATAAGTAATATGGGAGTTGTTCATTAAATAATATACAGAGTATTGGGACTTAGAAAAACTGGCCATCAGGGAGAGCGAAGAAAGAAACACGAAATGGAGGTTGAATAAGATAACAGTTTATTTGAAGTCACTAAGTTTATGTAAGAAGATTGAACAGTTTATAATGTGTTGATATATCATTCAGTTTAAGAAGTAAAGAAGATTATCCAGACGTTAGTAATTGAAGTATTGAGATTAATATGATATATTAGCTCCGCCTTATTTTCCGGATTTCTTGAAATACAATAATAAAATAATTGGTGGACAGGCTGTAATGCTCTAACCATTGGGTTAGATCTAAATCTAGACATCTAGTTGGTAACCCGTGATGGTTTACAGTTTTCCATCAGTTTTTTTTTTTTTTCTTTTTTTTTTTTTTTTTTTTTTTTTTTTTTTTTTTTTTGTATTTATACATAATTATAATAATAACAAAAGAGAAATTTTAAAATATCATTATTATTGCTGCTGCTTCGCTCACCAGAGACGTATTTTCGTTGATACAGTGCATCATAAATCAACAATAAATAATGTCATCTCCGTGCTGCGTACCACCTTATATAATACTACAGTCCATCTTGTGCTCCATGTTTCTGACGGAGCGTATCAAAACGTATGGTATTCTTAAATGAACTTTAATGATAACAAATATAATTTTACATGAATAATTATAGATTGTATTCAAACCCTGGAAGAATATATTTTTTTTTTAAAAATATGAATAAGAAGATTATAAGTTAATAACATATTAAAACTCTTGGCTTTCTCAACCAATTTAATTTTTTTTTTAAAATAACACTGACAGCTTTAATCGAAGAAGCAATCATTTATTTCCTTTTTTTAAACATAAATTAAAGGAAACAAAAGATGAAGGTTCAATTAATTCAAGGAAAATAACAAAGACAAATTAACCTGAGAATAAGCATAACAAATTTCTTCCATTATGTCCCCTGTCCACATTCTTTCTATATTTTTACCTATTGTTAAAAAAAAAAAAAAATTTAATATATTTTAAAAAAAGAAACAAAAACACCTGTAATAAAGTATTTAAATAATTTTCTTATTTTCTGGGGCAAATTATGATATTAGTATATTATTATTCATATCATATTTGCCATATGCGATGTGGTCATGGGCCACGGACGTCATGGTAATTTTAATAATAAATAAATTAGTATTATCTCGGTCTTGATTTATGAGGCTTATTATAATTATAATATGGCATCCTTCCGTCTTCGCGAGAAGATGGAGTAGCTAATATTATTTAGTCCTAAACTTCGACGAGTGGCTCACTAGGCCAATCGTGGAATGACAATCTCAAAACTGCATTTCTCTCAGGAGAATATTGATTCCTCGTTAGATTTTGACTTCCGTCTTATACTTTTTGTTGCCAAGGGTCTCGTTTCGCGAATCTTCTGCCTTTGTTACTCCTTCATATAATGGTGTTGGCCAGCTGGAACGTTGTTCGGCAATCATCTCCCATTTGTTGTTTTCAATTTTGGCTTCCCTCGTGGTCCTTTTGCATACGTCCATACATCTCAAGCGTGGCCGTCCAATAAGTCTTGTCCCTTCTGCCAACTCCCCATACAGGAGCAACTTTGGGATGAGGCCTTCCTCCATTCTCCTCTCATGACCTAACCAGCGAAGACGCCTCTTGCTAAGAGCGGATAATATGCTAAACGTTTGTGCACGTTCCAAGACCTCTGTGTTAGGCACCGTGTCCTGCAATTGAATGCATAAAATGCGATGCAGACATCTTTGATGGACGCTGTTGAGTTTCCGCTCATGACTGGTATAGGTGGTCAACACTTCATTGTCATATAGGATCGTACTAAGCACACATGCCTGATAGACACTTATTTTTGTTTCATCATTTACATTGAGATTATTCCCCACTTGCTTATTCAGTTTAGCCATAGTTGCTGCTGATTTTGCGATCCTGATATTTATCTCTTCATCAACGGAGAGAGAACTAGAAATATTGGATCCAAGGTATGCGAAATGCTCAACAACCGAAAGATTTTGGCCCTCAATAGATATGATTGGAGGGGACGGTGCTTCTTTCATCATGACATGTGTTTTCTGTAGACTATAATTGACAGTCCAAACTCTTTACAAGCGTGTGATAGACGATTAACAAGCCCCTGAAGACCTCCTTCTGTGTGAGCTGTTAAGGCGGCATTGTTCACGAATCAGCATCTTTTTCACCTTGGTCTTTGCAAGAAGGCGGGCGATATTGAACAGCCCACCATCAGATCTGGTATGGATGTACACTCCATCTTTACAGTCCCTGAAGGCAAATTGAGGAGCATCGAGAATAAAATGGAGAAGAGCGTTGGTGCCAGTAAACAACCCTGTTTTACTCCGCTGTTGACTTGAAATGCTTCAGAGACAGTGCCATTGAAGGTTTCTGTGCTGTGCATGTTTTTGTGAAATGACTATGATTTGTGAGCAGTTGTGGGGGGGGGGGGGGGAAACCTATTCTTTGCAAGATACTGAAAAGGCCTCTCAAATAAGGTTTAAGTCGATATTAATTTTTTTTAAAGTATTCAATTAACATTAATTATGATATAATATAATATATGTTTAAAATAATAAATAATTTTAAAAGGAATTTCAACATTATTCTAAATTTCTTTTTCTTTTATTGCATAATTATTGTTTATTTATTTTTAATTTTTTTGGCCCAAAAGATTGTTCTCGTTATTTTGATTTACTAGTAGAGCAGTTTACGACATTAAGTTTTACGACTTTCAGATTCGAATGTATTTTCGACCTATTGCACCATTGGAAGATAGCTGTTGGTTAATTACTTAAGACAAAGTTCCAATGCTGTACTGACTTTAATTGTGCTAGATTTATAAAACTGTTTTCTAAAGCTTATAGATAACATTAGCTTGAAAAAAAATTTGAAAATCAAAAATGGCTGAAGCTGATTGGAATGATGTTACCTACATAGGACACAGACCCGGAAAGGCAAGCCAGTTGAGGTCCAAGCAGGTAGATCTAAAATCTACTCATCTGGCATCATTAATAAGTTTTAAATATTTAACCTTACAAAACTGTCAATACAAATATTGTTTACTTTTTCTTTAAAAAAGGATCATATCCTGTATGGCTTTGAAAATGGTTTCAATTTATTAATTTGGACACTGACTAATACAAAAAGTGGCTAATGCAGAGAATTTGTGCCATTGCCATTATTAATTAGGCTTAGGGCCTGAGGGTGTTCAAGTTAGGTTTAGGGATAAATTTAGTTTAGGGTTCAGATTAGGTTTAGTGACAGTGAATTATAAAAGTTCACGGGTCGTGGCAACCAAAATGGCATCTGTGTGAGTGTGATACATCATGGCACCAATTGTCTGCATTTACCCAAAAAGTAAGAATAAGAGTAATAAGACTCAATATAAGAGTACTAAACTTAAACAAAGTAAGAGCCAATACTCGGTCCTCAGATTGTTATACAAACACTGTTCTATTAACTAATCTTGATTAAATTTACGCCTACAACCGGGGTTGGGGAAGGCGTGCAGACTGAAAATGAACCCCCCATTCACCGAACTTAGACAAAATGCAACATACAAAACCCCCCCACTGCTGTAATCAAAAGAGTTTTCACCTAGCATGGTAACCATGATTAGCATGCCAGGCAGTCTCGAGAACAGCATTGTTTCTGTGTGAATATTACTGTGGTTAAAGAATATGTTAGCGGTATTGGTTTTTCCAAGAGTTGTCTCCCCCTATCAGCACAGTGAAATCACATTGCATTGATGAATCCCAACACTCGACTTAGCGTGACAACAGTTGGACCTGAATCAGTGTGCATGATAACTTTTCCATTCTTCACAAAGCATTGGTCACTTCATAAATTAAATCTGGCTATCCACAAAGTTTGTATTCAAAGACTAAAATTAAATTTTGGGGTCAATTGGTTCAACTTGCGCTTTTGTAGTCTCCTAAGTTTATTTTACTGAGTGAGCTCCTCTTTCTTTATTCCTGCATAGTTACTAAAGTTAACTTTTTTTTTCTTAATATATATAGTACTACACAGATGGAATGCTTAGTAAAAGTCTCGTTTATTTTTTTGAATTTCTATTCATATTTATGGCATTTAAAGAGGTGGAATGTAAAATTTTATAGTATTTTTTTTAAAATGTGGATAAAATGATAGTACTAATGAGATTCTCTTTAAATATATGGATTAATAAAATGAGTGATGGACCTAGGTGAAAAAATACCATTACATAATTGTTACCCGCTCAGTCACATGTGGTGCTCCAGTGCGCGACGAGCACAGAAAGATTTGAATTTTTTTTTTCCTTTTTCATCTCTCGGTTTTGCAAATAGACGCTGAATTAACCCCTCATTTTTGGCGTATTAATACTGGTCTTATTTCAAGTTGGTATGAATGCCCTAGATGTAAAAGATATCTGAATTTGTGTGCAAAGTTAGTCATTTTGGAAGGATTTGGATGGAGATGTTGTGACAAAAGTCATGGTACTATTAGGTGTATTTAATAAAGGGGGTCTTGGTTTAGTGAAAGTAATTTGATGCTAGTTGACATTCTTTTATTGACACAGTTTTGGAGTAAAAACTGTCTTTCCATCCAAAATATTGTAGGTGTTCGTGACCGAGTTAGCTTTTGTTGCCAGGTCTGCTTGGAAGCTTGAAGAATGAACCAAGCTGAAAGCTCAGGGTACCAAAATTTAATTAATTTAGCCAACTTTGGTATTACTGTCAGTAAGTGTTCATCTTATAAAGTTTAACATTTTCAAGCGCAGCATTTGGAGAATAGATGAATAAATTATGGTGTATAACTGGTACACTAAGAAACTGTGCAGTTATGGATTATTGTGAATGAAATTTTTGGAAAAGCTATATTAATAATAATTTATCAGTTCAGGAACCAAATACCATAGAGTTAGACGCTAGATCTAAATCTAGTTCTAGCAATATATATATAGAAATGTTCTGGAACTGTATATTTTCTATTCATTTTTTGAAAATCCTTATTGTGGATACTAGGTGATTTGAATTTCTGCATTTAATTACCGTATTTTCCGGCGTATGAGACGACCGGGCATATAAGACGACCCCCTACTTTTCCTGTTAAAATCTAGGGTTTGGGGTGTATACCAGCTCATATGACGATCTCCTGCATATAAGACGACCCCCGACTCTTGAAAAGATTTTAATGGGTTGAAAATTCGTCTTATACGCCAGAAAATATGGTATAGCTGGTGATGTTTGCTCTCTTTTAATTTTGGTGTTCAATTTTAGGCAGTTAATTCAGCTTTGAGAACAGGGGTTGATGTGGAGACTAACAAAAAGTGTAAGCATTTAAATATAAAATACAAATTTAAAATGTCAAAGTTAACTTTTGATTTAAGTTTAAGTTAAAAAAAATGTTTTCAAAAAAATATCCATATTTATTAAGATTAAGAGGAAAGGTTGTTTATTATTTTTTTTAAAAATATTGTTGACATTATTCTAATTCTATATTCAAAATAGTTAAATTTAAATAATTTTAATATGCAATCAAAAGTATTAAAAAAAGAAAAATATCTATTAAAAATGCAGTCGCAGGTGGGCAGAACAAGCAGATGTCAGCCAATAAGAACACAGCCAAATTAGATAGGGAGACAGAGGAACTGCACCATGAACATGTGCCTTTAGATGTTGCTAAACTTATTCAGCAGGGTCGACAAGCGAAGGGCTGGACCCAGAAAGAGCTAGCCACAGTAAGTGTGATATCTCAATTTTAACCACACTGAGCTTCTTTGACTATGACCCCTGATGAATTATTAGACATTGAAAAGAGCTGGCGTGCACACCTGACACTAAGTTTTCATTTTAATAATGCTAAATTGTTCAATGTACCATATGTTGATGCACTTTTTATTTCACAGAAAATTAATGAAAAGCAACAAGTGGTTAATGACTATGAGGGTGGAAAAGCTATTCCAAATCAGCAAGTTATGGGGAAACTAGAAAGAGTATTAGGTAATTACTTAAAATTTGTTTTTAGATAAATTTTTCTTTATCAATAATTCAAAAACAGATCAGTCATTTTGATATTTACGATGATAAATAGACGATGATTTTTTTCATGGTTATTCTTTTTTTTTTTAAAGTATCTTTTACTTTTCGTAGAATAATTCTAGGTTAATTATTTAATAAAACTTATATATTTCTGATTTTATGCTTTTTTTTTTCTTTTCCTCTAATTTGTGCTATTTTGAAAGTATATTTTCAAAAGATGTTCTATATTTTTCAGCGATTAAACTTCGTGGCAGAGACAAAGGTCAGCCGTTAGCTAAAAAATGAACATGCAGTCAGAACTTTCGATACCACCCCCCTCCTCAAAAACTGTATGATATTTGCATCCTCATCCATAATGGAATATCAGTACCAGTCAATGTCGGGTTCACTTAACCCACATGCATACTTCAAGGGCGTGGCTATCTTTTTGTTTTTAAAATGCAAAAAAAGGGTTAACTTTAACTTATTTCAGTAATGTTTAAATTTTTACTTCATTTTTTTATAAAGAATGGTAGGTTTCATTGTATCTGTGGTACTTCACACATCACATACAAGAATTATTATTACTGTGATGATAAAATGCAGCTGAAGTAAAGCTTTGACTTTGTGTTTTACATTTTCCCATTTGTTTATTGGAACCTTTTTTTTTACTCTGGGTATTTTATTAACACACTTTATAATGCTTTGATCTTTGATTCTTAAAGGACAACCCCCAGTATTTGACAATTTTAAGACAAAACAAAATTGAAACATAAGCTTAAATAGGATATGTCGTCCATTACGAAAAAAAATTACTCTTTAATTATAAAGTAAAGGTAAAAATTATTGGTTATTTAGCACTTGATTTTTAAGTTTCATCGCAGATGGTGATTTTTTATTTAAAGAATAATAAATAGCCACCCAAAGAATGCATTTGTTCAAATACTTGGAGCTTTTGTTATGTTAATTTCTAATTTGGTTTTGGCTAACTCTGCAAGATAGGTAGCTGTTAACTACATGTGCTTCAGTTCTGTATACTGTTTGAAGGAAAAAATTCACTTTAAGATAGATAAACAGGCGGTAAATAACTAGCTGGAGGTATTTCGTTTTATTTTAGCTTTCATGGCGCATTTAAATATTTGGTAATCGGAACAAGTCTGTTCATAATTTACTCTCCGCTGATAAAATATCCTGACTTGATTATAACTAACTAATGCTAGTAAGCATTACATTAGGACAATTATCCCATTTAAATTGGGATGAGAACTAACCAAACTGAAATATGAAGAAAGATGTGAGATTCAAAAATAAAATGTTGACTTTGTATAATATTAAAAAAAAAATAATAAGTGGGTCTTAAATATAAATAGAATTTTATTCGTTCATGTCGAGAAAATGCATCAAGTTATTACTGGTAGTAGTGTTGACTTGTTTGAATGTTAAAAACAAAACACATGGGTGCCTTTTCAGAGTATGCCACTGTTCACTGTTGAAACATTTTTCTTGAGCTTTGAGTGTCATTCTGTTCAAATGTTCAGATAAAAATTGTGTTTATAAAGTTGTCAATGTTTACATCTTGTATTCCATGTCATATGTTTTACTTATTTTCTATTAAAACCACATGGACATAACATTAAGTTGTAAATATATATATATTGATGATTAGTTTTAACTGTGATGCAAGTTAGGCATGGCTAATTTTTAAATAACTGACATGCAACAAATATATACCGCGATACCACTTTTAAGTGAATCTATGAAAGAGGGATAAACTGATTTAGTGAAAAGTCAGAAAAGCAAGAATACAACTCATCTGATGATTGTGTTAATTGAAAAGTGAAAAGGGCTTAAAAACTAAGTTTTGAAAGTATTGAATATATCCTGCGAACATTTAGAATCATTATCATAACTTGTGTATATTGTTAACATTCATCCATACCTGTGCCATCATAGTTGGCTAATAATTAGCATTGTCTTGGGTGTGCTATTGCATTAAATGTGAGGTCTATAAAATGCATGCTTTTGATCAGTGTCTCCCAGACTTTTTTCTCTGTTATGATTACAAAATAAATTACATTTTTTAATATAAAAAATTATAGTATTGTCTGCAACCATTCTTGCTGAAAATGTGAAGAAAGGTACTGGGAGTCACTGATTCTGATGAATCTTTAAAATTGGTGCTAAATCACTGATGTTTGAAATATTGTTAGCAGGAATCTCAAAGTCAAATTAGATTTATATATAGAGTGGGTTGTCCAAAGCTTTTAAAAGTTATTTCATTAATCACTTTCTTTAAAAATATTTAAACCAGTGCTTCTCAAACTCGGGTACTCAAGGTGCCATGATAAAATCTTCATGTAGCATAATTTAATCAATATGTCCTACTTAAATTTTAACTCTTAGGGGTTGTGATTTGCTATGTGCTGTCGGTATCATCAGTGTGTTCTTTGATGAATACAAGTTTGAGAAGCATTGTCATAGTCAAGTCTCTCTCTTCTCTTTCACCTCGCCAAGATCTTGATCATTCATTACAGACTCATTGACTCTGTTTTACTAACGGATTCTTTCCAATTGATACTGTGAATTAAAAGCATTTCAACTTGGACTTTCTTCTTGAGTGTCTTATCAGTTATCAGTACTTAGATAACTTATGTATGATATTTTCCACTTAAAAATTTTTTAAGGTGGCTTATTCCTACTTAATTTATTTATTTATATCAAATGTTTTTATTTAGATAATTTGATTAAACTTATTGAGAACACATTTTTTTCAAATAGTTTAGACTAGATATTCCATCTCTTCTCGTAAATAATGTAATGGTTGTCTATATTTGACCATCCACAAAAATGATAATGCCACAACATTGTAAGTTAAGACACTATACATCAAGAGGAATCATTCAAAGATAGAAATAGTTTTTAAATGCAGGAACAATGCTTAATGTTCCTTAAGGAGAGGACAGAGAATAAATGTTGTCGTTACGGTACATTAAACAAGCTCCAGGATAAAAAAAAAAGTAATTTTAAATATTGTATCATAAAAAAAACAAATAAAACTAAACAAACACATGTTATCATTGCCATAAAAAATATGTTGCATTTTTATTTGCCTTAAAACTTAAAAATTTTTTTTCAACAATCAAATATAACTTGTCATCAATCACCTGTGTATGTTATAACTAGGAATGATGCTTAAAATAAAGTCCATAAGAGAAAGAGGACAATGTTCTGACAATGTAAAATATTTTAAATTATTTTTTTACACTTTAATTCGTGATGTGTTATGTTTTATAAGATCACTTAATAATAAGAATAAAAAATTGTTTTTAAAAATAGGGCAACCAGACTAAATTGATAAGGTGCAATTTGAAAACGTGATGATTATATATGGTTAGCTTTTATGAAGTGATTTTCAAAATAGTCATAGAATATTTGGCAATAGCATCACAACGGCACTATTCTATATCTATGCTTCTAATATCAAAGATTTGCAAACTAAATATTTCTTTAAAAATCAAATTTTTAGAAGACCTATTGAAAATAAGACTATTGAATTTGAATAATTACAAATGTAAGGCTAGAATAATCTTTTTCACATCATCTTGCATAATTAAGGATAACTATTGATTCTGGCAACAAGTATCAAATCATATTGTAATTGTAGTGTTATAAATTTGTATTATAACTTTTTTGAAATACTTATATGATAATTTTACATTTTTTAACATTTAAGTTTCAAACAACAAGCTTAAAACAAATAATATTATCACAGAAGTGTTTTTTTTAAATGATTTCTTTCTTGATTTTAAAATATTTTGAAAATACATTAAAAATCATTTCTCTTGCAAGTCAGTTACAAATTTGAAATAGAATATATCTTGATTCAAGTTCAAGAAATTGCAAAACAAAGGGAAAATATAACAACACATTTTATTTGTAAAAACAAAAAATATTGCAGCTGTATACAGTGATAAAGACATTTAAAAAGACAATTATCAACAGGCACAGATGAAATTTCAATAACTACCGAGTGTATAGAATTATAAATAATATGAGCTATATACAATGAAACATCACTATTCTTGGTATAACAAAATTTCTGATATAATATGGCTATAGAATGGCTCCTTAAAATTCATATTTTCATTTGCACATGAATATGTTTTATTTTTAAATTACCTGGAAAAAATAATTTTTATACAACATAATTACAAAACTAGTCTAAACTGACCTCTTTAACCACAAGAGAATTTTAAATAACCCAGCATTAAAACTACTTGCAAAAATGATTTTTTTCGTTTTACAGTACCGGTACAGGAAAGTTTCACTGAATCAGTAGTACGGTACTGAGAAAACCTCATCCAGTTTTTTTTTTCAGAAAAAAGGTGCAATGGTATATATATTAATTATGAAAATTACACACAAAGCTTATGGGAAAATGTAAGACCTGGAAATATTTATATAAATCCATGAGCTTGAAAAACAGCCATAATTATTAGTTTTAAATTATCCATTATAATTATAATATTTAAAATAAATATAACATATATAAGAAAATCAATTTTTGCACTTGGTGAAATTTAACGATTGAAGCTGCTTCTAAAAATTTAGCCCACCTGAAAAAAAAAAAGTACCAGTGGATAACTTTTGATAACTTTTTAATGATCTTTTTACTATTTGTAAAAAAAGATCTCAAGATTTATAATAATTAACAACACTTTTTACATGTAAATAGCCTCATGTACATTGTGTCAACAACACTGCTTGTGTATCAATCAAGGCTTAAAATAATATGAAATCTTTAGATAAGCTACATGTAATAAACTTATTTATCATTCAAAAATTAACTGCTACAAACCTGTGACCTCGATGGCTTGACCTGTTATGTAGCTGCTACGTGGAGAGGCAAGGAAGGCACATACCTCTGCCACCTCTGAGGGAACCCATAGTTATTATTTATTATTTTTAGTTCTATTGATAGATTAGATTATTATTTATCATTTTTAGTTCTATTCTATTGATTAGAATAACATCATGGAACAGACTAACACTAAAATCCATTATAATTGATAAATGAAGTGAATATTTAGAAGGAATAGATGTCTTTTTTATCTACTATTAACTATAATTATCTACTACCGGTATAACTATAATAACACTTTGCCAAATTAAAATAGCAAGCCAATTCGTTATGTCTGTTTTAAAAAAAAATATAATTATCACAGTAGTCTGAAGTAAATCAAAAATTAAAATATAGTTTGATGAAATCAAATTGAAATAAACTATTTTTTTTTATGGGTGAGGTAAACTATTAAGATAAAAATTACATTAAAATTTAAAACAAACCTTCTGGTTGACCAAATCTCTGTAAAGGAATCATTGCTTTGATCATCTGCATCACATGATCAGGAACTGTCTCAGTCATTGGGGTGATGATGAATCCAGGCAGGACAGCATTCACTCGTATGTTGTACCTGTTGTGTAGGTGAGAAATATCGTGAATAGATTTTAACTGGATGTCTAAAATAGAATATGTACACTTTGCTGTGTTGAGTAAAGCAAACGTAGTTAAACGTCTTAAGAACTTTTAGAAGTTCTGTTGGGCGCTTGGAAAGTTATATTTTGTAGAATCTATGGTCATTGGCTTTAGAATCTATCGTGATGGTATTGAAAACTAGAGAAAAAAAAGGAAGACATAAATGTTTTGTCTTGAATTTGAATAAAATTCTTTAAATTGATCTAATTACAAAAATATTCAAAACGTGACAAACAGCAAATGAGTATATAAATGGAAACAAATTTATACTCTTAATCTTTACCTAGAAAGTTCCTTTGCAGCAGTTTTTGTGAGTCCTATCACTCCTGCTTTAGATGCTGCATAATTTGCTTGGCCAACATTGCCATTCTGTAAATGGAGGAAAACAAGTACGGTAAGTTATTTGATATCTTACTTTTCACTTTTCTTTATTAGAATTGTATATATCTACTAGTCTGAAAAGCTCACATAGAGCTTCAACTTCAAGTATAATTTTACTAGTTACTAGTACTAGCTAATCACTAGGCTCAATTATAGTTGATGTCTGTGATGGCTTGTCTATCCATTATCTCTAGAGAATAGAATACCTGTACCGGTATATAAAGAGTGAATGCAATAGTTAGGCTGTGAAAATGCTCCTAATGATAAAAATAAAAGAAGCAAGTAAAACTAAATAAGATGACATTTTTCTAGAACATATTTAGTAAAAACTTAATCCTTTGTTCTTACACCTTTTGAACACATCTGAAAACCCATGACATATTTAGTATTAAACAAGCCCTTTTTGTCAGAATTTAAATGCATAACTTTCACAAAAAGTCTCATCTGAATTTGTCTAAAAATCATTATAAAAGGGAATTGAAAATTTAAAAAACTCAGTAGCGCAATCGGTAAGTGCTGTAATATTTAAACAAGGCCATTTTGCTCAACAGTTCAAAATATTCTTTAGCCTACCTTTCCAACAATACTTGAAATATTCACAATCGACCCGTTTTCAATCCTAGCTTTCTGCATGGCTCTACCTACAGCTTGATTTATTAGGAATGTTCCCTATAATTATAATAAGAAACATTATTTTAAAATGAGATATTAGTTAAAGAGGTACTTATTTGAATGAATGAATAATTAGTAGATATAGATATTGATGTAACATTTTTTTTATTGATGGTCTAAAGAGGAAATAACTCATGAATGTCTTATAATTACCAGCTCAGTAGCTTGGACTTACTTTCAGGTTAACATTAATGACATCATCAAAGCTTTGTTCATCCAGCTTCAGAAGAAAGTTATCTTTGGTGATGCCAGCTGCATGGATGGCTATTGAAGGAGCAGTCTTAAATTTTTCTTCTACTTGTTGTAAAAGTTTTGTCACCTCTGACGATGAAGACACATTAGTTTCAAATGATTCATGTTGAGATGCTGCATGGTTGGCCCAGAAGATTTACAAACAATAAACAATTAGGAGATGCTGATGTTTTGTTTAAGTGTTTTAGTTACATAACAACAGGTCATATTATTAAGTGTTTTTTCAAGAGATGCACAGGTAACAGAAACAGGTAAATTCATATCAGAGGGGGAAATTTAAAAACTAAGGAACATATATGCTCGATTAATATCTTGAATGGGCAACAATGTAGCTTAATTTGTTCCCTATTGTCTCTCATTAGTTATTTGAAGTTATTACCCTAGTTTTCAAAATATGAATAGATTTTAATAAGGACCCCTGAAAAAAAACAAAATTATAATTCATATTCAAATTAGCTAGGAGGATTGATATATGTAAATATATATTAAGGGTGGCCCTAACAATAAAGAAAAACTTAATTTTAAAAAGCTTACATTAGTCTTTGACAACCACATGAATTTTAGTATGCAAATGACACTATTTCCAACTACCCCTCTCTTATAATTTATAATAACCATTACTACAAGTTTGTAACTATGTAATTTCAGGCAAAGAGAACTTACATTGTGAAAGAGATAATACCGTTTCTTGTGCACTGGACTTTTTTATGTCAACAACAGCCACCTTTGCACCTTCTCTTGCAAGAATAGTGCAAACAGCTCTACCGATTCCACTTCCACCACCTGTTTAAATTATCCAAATTATTTAAACTCCATTAAAATAGTCATATCATCCTTGTCACAGAAGGGTTGTTACAGAGGAGGGCTCCGGTCCTGACTTATCACAAACTGTATTGATGTAGTAGCGGTCAGTACAGGACCGCTCCTCTCTGTGATTTATATTGTGGGTGTCTAGGCATTGGGACAGACAAAAGCAAAACGTAGACTTGAATGAAAACTAAACAACTCCAACGCCAGGTGTCCAGATGATGAAAACAATATGTTTATTACTAAGATAATACAAAAATTCTGTTGCAACTATCTATATGTATTTCAACTGTTCAACTATATCGTCTCATCTATTCTTATTCTACATTCCACAAGTCAACTCATCTCCTAATCTCTTGCAACTATTTCCTATCAACTGCTCTCAGCTCTTTTCTCTCTCTTTAAACTATCTCTCAGCTCATTTCTCTCCCTACTCAATGTCTTATATTAACTTATATACTGTAACAGTTGCGTAATAATGTTTTTATAATTATTGCTGTAGTATTATGTTGTAGTTGTAGTATTTGGTTATCCATATTCACATACATCCATGATTATTTATAAGCAAGAGGCTAGAACTTCATGAGTTTCGCATCACATAAATTTATTTGATAGAAATTACACTTCGTACTGTATAAAACACATCTCCTAAATTGGAGGAAACATAATGGATATTGTCTTATCACTTGACCTATAAATTTAACACAGATCTATAGAATAAGTAACACGATGCTATGAGATGTATGGCGAGCGCCTATCGTCTATCCAAACTCAATCTCAAGTCCATGACACTTCCCCTGTTAACTTCTGCGTATGACCTATATTCTCTAATTAACTTCCTGTTCATCCTAACTTACAAAAAAACAATACATTATTTGAAACAAATTATTATCTCAATATTTGATCTATGACATATACCATTTTCCACCTTCATAGGTGGCCCAGGAATGCTATCTATTAACACATCCCTGCCCCCAAATTTCCGGTCCATTAGAATTTCCCATTGTTAAGCCCAAAATTATCATGGGATGTTTGGAAGGCCCGAAACATAATATTATAGAAAAAAACAATCCCCTCTATCTCAAGATTTGAGAATTTATTAGCCTTAACCTCACCCCCTTAACAATGCCCTCCCTAAAATAACAGGAATTTCAGTCCATCTTTTAAGTTACCTTAACAGCAATGGAGCTCTGTCCTGTACCCATGCCCCAGTCATTTGTGACAATCCTTATCTTTTGCACCAATTATAAAATAGATATTAGAATTCTTTTAATTCATTTTAGAACTGTGAAGGCCGTCCCCCACTTGGTTGGATTTTGAAAGTTTTTTTGGTATATGATGGCTGATTTTTACGCTAGAGAAATACTTTAGATGTCTTGTGTTTAGATTATTTTAATTAAAAATTTTGTCTTGGTATTTATTTATGTGCTGAAAATGAATACCGGTATGTACAATTTAATTTAAAAAAACACTTCCTTTTTGCACAGGTAGAATTTTTTACAATACCAGTACCTTTTAATTATGTGCTGAAAATGAATACCGGTATGTACAATTTAATTTAAAAAAACACTTCCTTTTTGCACAGGTAGAATTTTTTACAATACCAGTACCTTTTAATTCTAAATTTTTCTTACTCATTATGCTAAACATACTTTTTTATCAGTAAAATGTTTTTCAAATGTCATTTTTATGCTCATATTCATGCATCTCTATAAAAACCTACTACCAACTAACCAAATTTTTTACTTAGTGTACAAACATGTCAGCAAGGTTTTAGGTTATGCATCTTCAGTCTGGGACCCATTTACCCAAAAGACCATTGACAGGTTGGAGGCAGTCAAGCGACGGGCAGCACGCTTTGCCCTGAACCGCTACCAGAATACCTCTAGTGTTGGCAGCATGCTGGAAACACTAGGCTGGTCACCATTTGAGGAACGACGACTGCTATCCAGGCTCTCCATAATGTACAAGATAAATAATGGGCTGGTCCACTGTTCCAGTATTAACAGAAACTTGTCCCTCTACTCCATAGACAGCAACGAGGCCATAACAGGCAATTCCGGCTCATACCAGCAAGAAGCCAGTACCGGTATAGGAACTGCTCATTCCTGCCCCAGACAATCAGGGACTGAAACAAGCTTTCAAAAGGAACAGTTGAGGCGACAACACTAGACACATTTGCGTCTATTGCCTCAATCCTTCCAACCCCACTGCATGATTCCCTCACAAAGCAGCACTTGCAATCAGTGAAATATCCTCATCAACACCAGGCACAAAAACATTGCAAATATGCGGTACCCTCTACATGCATAGGAGCCAAAATGATCAATAAATTGATCGTGGGCCCTTAATATATAGAAGAAGAAGAATTCTAGAGGGAAAAGGGATTGGGGGGGGGGGTTTGGAGGGGATCCTGCTGCATAGCTACTAGGCTCAATTTTGCACTTGGCCTTCTTACACTTTGTATACAGTATATAAATATAATATTATTGTTAGTAAATAAGGTGATAGGCCTATTCAAATTGTGATGCAGTCATTAGGTAAAAAATCATCTCAATTTAAAAATTATTAAAATAACTAAACTACTAATGTGTATCAAGTTAAAAAAAGTAAGTAAAGTAAGTTAACTTAAACTTAATAAAAGTATTTTAGTTTTAGCATTAATTTAAGTCTTGACAGTTTATGTTTATGATTATGTGATTGATGTTGGATTAATTTTTGTTTCTTTTTCATTTTCAAGCTATGTGGTCAGTGCAAAGAAATTTTATGTTGTTTAGGCTTAAACTTGGTTAACAGAAGAGCAGCGCTTCTCATTCTTAATTTTAATATTAACTTTTAGTTTAGTTATAAAGTTATACTTATATATATAAGAACCGATACTGATACCGGTACATGGTTCAAAGTTCATGTTTGAATTGTTTTTAATGATTTTAATGTATTTAGTTTTAATTGATGGGCGTTAGATTTAGAGTAAAATTTAACATTCATTCATAGTTGCTTTTGAATAAAACATTGCAGACGATTTTATTTTACGTCAACATGAAAATGAAATCAAATGTGAGCATACCGGTAACTAAAGCAAGACGTCCAGCCAGTTGTAAAGTAGAGGCCATGGTTGTGCTCCCCCTTTGCACTTAAACCTTAGCCTTAACCTTTAACCCGCTATAAACTTAATTTGTCGTTAACTTAAGTTCACCCGGTGTCTAAGAAATTAGAGGGACGGGGAGTTTATTTTAGAATCAAATGGATGAAGCTGACTAAAAATTAATCGAAAATTGAACTAATATGGATTCTCCCTGAGCCCTGAGTGATGAACTAATAGAATTGTTTAGGCTTAATAATAATAACTTATTAAAATTTAAAATATGTTTCAAATAGTACTAATACTAATATTAATATTCATATTTCTACTATTATTAATGTATTATTAGATTGGACCCTGCCCCCTGTAATCTGTAGAACAATTATAGGACTAAATAATAAATAAATGTCATGTCACTGAAAGTACTGAAACATAAATTATTGTAAATTTATTTATTTGTCATTGACTCAATGATTTCTGAATAAATAAATTGACAATAATTTATATGCTTATTAATATTATCTTAAAATGAAACATAATCTTTTTTAATTAAAATTTTTAGACTTTTAGAGTCTAAATAATCAGAGTTGTATGGGGAGAAACGGGCTGAGGCTGAGCCCATGAGTCGAGTATGTAATTAATTGAACATCTAAAATTGCTTCCACGGCACCGTCGGTTGTCAAATTGGCATAGGATTTTTTAGTGGATATGAATAATATGATTCAGATTACGTTAAAAGTGTGAAGCAATTTGTTAGCAGCCGAGACCGAGTTGCGTAAATTTTATAATTTCACGTTTCATCCAAAGTAATTGACAAATATGTATAATTTTGTGATATCATGCTCCTCTGAAAATATATATTCAAAACTGTCAAAAGCATTGAAAGCATAAATTGGTCTACACAATCTCAAGAACTGGCATACCTTCGTGAGTATGATTTAAAAATCTGATTTGGAAATCGATTCTTGTATTTCTTGTCTTAAAAATACGTGTTCTTTATCCCATTTAATTCTTTTACTATATAATTAGTAGAATCATTTTCAATTTATAATATTTTTTAAAATTAAAAAGTACAAATATGAGGTTTCATTTAAATGTAGATGAAATAATAAGTTTTAAGTTAAAACCGTTTTAAATTTTAAAATAAATATGAAATCGAATATACGGTACTAAGAAGATAACTCACACTCACACTCTACTCTAAGCTCTTGTAGGAACTTTCGTTTTCATTCGGCCTGCGTCTGTTTAAAACAATTAACAATTAGGCCTATCTGTGCGAACGTTAAAATTCAAACCGCCAGATAATCTTGATTATTTTTTTAATAGAAAGGTAAGATAGCCAGTAAAGTTGCAGGTCAGAAAACAATTATTTGAATTGCACTTAATACTTAATTCACTTGTAGTTTATATTTATATCATTTATTGTTCAGATAATTAAACTTAATTTAGTCACATTTTCATTTAAAATTTAATCAGAATATTGAATTTTGGATTTTCATTCTCATTATTAATCTCATCCTTCTGATTTGAAACTCTAAGGTGCTTAGTCTAAACTAAACTTCCTAGCTAAATCTCTACTAGACTTAGTAGTGCTACTTAGTTAACTTAGGCTACCGACTTAACTTACTACTTAAACTTAAGTAAGTTACTTAACTATTAAGTTAATAATTAGTAAGTGGTAGTAGCAATTTTTTGCTAGAATTCAGAATGCTGCTTTGTTATTGTTGGAATGCCAAATGCCAGCAGGTTGTTAGTGTGTTTTTGTGTGTAGGTTTCCCCATCCATATGCATTGTTCATCAGTTTGTGGTGTATCGAATTCGAAAGCTGTAGTGCGTAGTGAAAGCAACTTGTGTTATTGTCACTGCTACTTTTATGCTTTTGTGCCTGTTTGGTGCTATTTTTAAAAAAATAATAATATCTAAATCATCATTACATGGATAAAAAAACGTGTAGTGAGAAAAATAAGTATAAGTATAAGGTTAAAGAATAAAGTTAAGGCAACTTGCAGTCCATAAAGAAAGTATGTCATTATATTACTATATTGACTATATTACTATATTGACTATATTATAATTTTTTACCTTCCCCCAGTTACACTTCTCGAACTCTCCACTCAAAGTATGTCACAGTTCAAAAATAAAAAAATTGATAGAATCATTATTAACATCATTAACAACCAAATAAAATTAAATCTAAACCACAATTCACTATTAAAATTGGACATCTCCTTTAAGAATACATCCAGCACAACAGAAAGTTAAACATCACTGTCAATTTAGCTTTTATGAATGTGATAAAAAAAATATGTTTGACCTCACATGATCATGATGATCTAACACCGCCCCCCAACCCCCTCTCCAGAGAGTGACATACTTTATGGATCACCCTAAAAGGAAAGCTGTTAAAACTACAATCTTATCACTCAGCATGAAAGCAGTACAGATGTGGCTGATCTTGCAACTGTGTTCGGGATGCCCAATTAGACTGTAGTACTTAGCGAGTTTGAAAAATAAAGAAGTTATCAAAGCAGCTGATGTGGTGAAAGAGGCCGTCCATAAAGTATGTCACTCTCCTGAGAGCGTCGAAGAAAGTGTGACAGTTTGTGATGGAGGTAAAGATCTCATGTGACATCACACATTTTATTTTGTTAACATTTTAACACAAGTGGAACCTGTAATTGACAGTGAGGTTAAACATTCTATTATGATAAATGTATTGTGACTGAATATTTCACTTTTATACATTTAAGAGTTGCATTGTAAGTGTTTTTAAAATAAATTTTAATTAGTTGTTAATCTTTAACAACTTTTTAGTGTGAAAGTGTTACATATTTTTTTTGGGGTGGGGGGGGGGTTATGACAGATTGTGGGGGGGGGGGGTCACATTATTCCCAAAATAATGTGAATGTGGCATACTTAATGGACAGCCCCAAAGGGGTCATGACAATAACTTTAAGAAGTTTGAAAAGCATGAAAGAGATGGGAAAACTTCTCTTAGTTTGGATTAATGAAAAACAGCTAATTGGTGATGTCATTTCTAAGACAATAATTTATGAGAAAGCCTAGGTCCCCCATGATCATCCTTTAATGAAAGGCATCCCTGACTAGTGCTAAATTTAAGATCTTAAACGTTAAGGCCAGTAGGGAGGGATTGTTTGAGAACTTTAAGAAAAGGACTGGGATTCATGCCAGGGAGTTTGTGGGAACTAGACACAGATTAATCCAGTTTTTGGTGGGTTTTTTTAGAAGAATTGTCTTGGAACTTAAATGAATTTAATTTATTTGAACATTAATATGGAATGTATTAAGTTTGGATTCCAAGGTCCCACTGACATATTAATTTTGTTTGGGAGACTAGGCCTATTTTTATGATGCTATTTTTTTTTATTAGGGCAAAGCCTATTTTAGTGTCTTTAACTTTACTTTTATTGAAAGTTGTGTTTTTTTTCTTTCTTTAATAAAAAATTGACTTTACCATTTCAAATCAATCTGACTTGCGCATGCTGTACAACTAATTTTTAGTTTAGTAATGCCTATATATTTGTCTAGTCAGTGCTTTTTTTTCATGTATATACCAGAAACTTTTTTCATACTGTAATTTAAATAAAAATTGAATTAGTAAACTTTAATTGATAAAACATCATGACATTTAGTGATTGTTGACCTTAGAGTAAAACTGTGACAAATGAGTTGGGCGGGGGAGAGAACAGAGCTTAATTGCTGTTCAGGTAACTTATAGGGTGGATGGAAATTGCTGGGATTTTGGGAAGGGAATTGTTAGGAGGTTATGGTTAATATATTCTTGCATCTTGAATTAGAGGGCATTGTTTCTTTCCATCATATTATTCCATACTGTTACGTTTTGGCCTTCCAGACTTTGCATGACTTTTAGGGTTAATGATATAAGTTCCTAACTGACCGGAAACGAGCTGGCTGGGATGTGTTACTAGATATGTTTCCTGGACCACTCTATAAATAGAGCTCTTCATGACACAGGCAGAAGAGTTTGGATGGTCATAATGATAATAGTCGTTGTCAAAGAGAGACCTAGGGATAGTTAGTTGGCCAAGTATTAGAGTAGGAATGAGCCATTACTGGATTTGTTGCACCATATTCACTAATACAAATTTTCTTTATAACTGCTGCTGAGGAGTTATTTGATGATTTATTAGTGTCCTATGTGTTCTTCGTTGTTATCATTAACCCCTGGACTAGTGAACCATCACAGAGAGGAGCTGTCCTGTATTAGTAACAATAAAACCAATAGCACTTGGTATGTGACCATAAGTACGGGCCATACCCTCATAACACCATCTGATCTGTGACAAAAACTCACACAGTAATTGGAAATCATGATGGCAGATTAATACAAATAATGAATTATAAAAGATTGGACTATTTCATCTGCCATATTGGTGAGCATGTAAAATTAGGGATGATCTTATAATGTTCAAAGAAGGAGGTTTTATGAACCTATTGTCTGCTAACAATTATATAATTTAAGTAATTTTTTATTATTTACATTTCAATAATCTCAAAAGCCCTTTCAATTACAATTTCTTGAGCTTTTACTTTATATAACTAATATAATTTATATGACTGGACAATGTTAATTCTCCTAATTCAGTTTGTGAAACTGTTTTATTTTAAAAGTAAGAGGCTATTGCCTAGAGGCCTAATTGTTTTATTATTATTACTGTATTTAAATATTCTTTTAAATTACAAAGTGTAGGCCTATTGAAAGCATCCAAATTGTTCGATTAACTATATGTTATTTTAGTCAAACATTGGCTGATATTTTTTCTTTTGCCCCTACTGCCCTAATACTAATGCTTTAAAAAGAAACTATTACTACAACTATGACTTTCAGAAAGTGTAGATATGTTTTTAATTCTGCAAAAATGGCTGGAGATAAAAAATTTTGAAATATGCTTAGCTTTGTTAATTATTGTAGAAAAAAAGGGAAATAGGAAATGTGGTAAATCAAGTGATGTGGGTAGTGATTTGAGTATTTGTTTAGCATCCTTTTTTACCAAGGGAACATTATTAACAGGATTTGGTTTTAATATGATCTAAATCCATGCCTGTCACTGTTCTGCATTGTGAGAGTGTAAGTAAATGATATTATTTTTGTTAAAATTTACGAAACCAATGTTATCTTTTGCCAGGTCTGCCCTATTCGAATCTATTAGGAAAAATATATCACTACCCCACGACCATAATTTCAGTCAGCAATTTGTGTGATTTACTCTTATTATTGATTTAAAAAAATGTGGTCTTTACTCATGGCAAAACATTTTTTACTCATTTTTTTTTAACTTATTTTATTTTTTATCTCAGTATTGATTTTAACATTTCTTTATTAGACTATGTCTGGTTCACAACTTATGTCCAGTAGGTTTCACTATAAAATTGTATTTCTCCTTTTAGGCACTTAATAAATGTTTATTTTAAATTGTTTTTTCTTTTCTTAGTTTAACAAAATTGCTCATTGAAATATTAGTGATTGCAGCAGGGTAATACTTTTAAGGCTCCCTTTAAATGCAAAGTAAAGTTTAAATGAGTGGATTAAATACATCAAATCTACCTGCAGAAGCTTTATGAGTGAGGAAGACTTGTATGCTATTGTTTAATGAGTTGTTAAAAATCTCCAAATTCTATTCCTAGGAAAGAAAAATGCCTGATGGGAAAAAAAATTAATCATCTACACATTGCCCCTACACTTGTTGTGAATTATTATTTTATACTTAAATGATTCCAGTTCGGCCATGTATTGAATATATAGGTCATGCATCAAAGGCTTATGCAAATTTTAAATGAGGTCAATGTAAAATATGTGTATTTCATACTTTGATTGAATTCCAGACAATTCTGATAACAGATACATATGGCCTAGCCTTATCATAGAATCAGAATGATTATCATGGAATAAAAGGAAACTGTTATGAATATATTTAAATTTCTGTATCTCAGATGGATATTAAGATATCGATTATTTATCATAAAGTATATTCATGATATTAGTTTTTAAATTTTCTCTTGTAATTCTGCTGTAGAGTGATACCATTATTGCATTGCTTTAAATAAGAAAGGTTAACTTTAAATATCATCTACTAAAGTGTCTGAAAAATTTTTCAATAGACTTTATGATACATTTCCTATCAGAACTCATCATAACTAAGTAGAAGTGGGCCTGAGGGATTTGTTTTAATATTACGCTAAGCCTAAGTGAACTACATGCTAAGCTACTAAAAGTAGTAAAAACAAAGCTTTGTTAGAAACTTAACACATCTAATCAAACTATGTGGCAGTTGAAGAGATGCTGCAAATAGATTTTTTTGTTCTCATCATCAGCATAAGTTTACCCCAAATAGGTCAAGTTTGTTGTGTGCCAAATGAGAGTGACTAGTATTCACTAAATGTGTCATACTAATATAATTTTTTTTAAATCTCTCAACTCACATTGTCACATTCAGGAATTGTCATGTGTGTTTTTGGTAAGATTGTCTTGGCAGTTATACTGATCATACTAATCTGGTGGACGTGATGAGTGTTACAAGTTAGATGTTTGGCCAAGAAAGATTTATTCCTTGATTAGGAGTGTGCTGAGGATATTTTCATAAACATGACAGATAAGGTCAAAGATTAGCAACCAAGTTGTTTTGTTTTCTACTTGTTGCCATTGATAAGAAGTGATTTGTTTGTTTTTTTTAAAACCAAGTTGTGTATTTCGTTTGTGAAATTTGATTGTGGTACAAGAGTTCCATTCATGACATGGACAATATGATTACTTGCGAATTCTTCTCCTAATAGAATATTGATGTATTCATGAGGTTTATGTGTGTTTAACATAGCATAATGAGTGCACAAAGAACTATTTACAATGGCCCGTTTGTGTTACCAAATCATCAGAATAGCTTTGATGCATCTTTTATTGCTTCAAGAAATATCTTTGACTTAGTGTGTCCAGTATTTGAACCACAAGCTCAGCGCCTCCAAAACCAAAGTGTAGTCTCTGTTTTGGACCCCAGTCAATATCTCAATAGTCTAGATGAATCTTGCCACCCAGTGTTTAATCTAAATTTTTTGGATGAATCTTTGTCAGAAAAGCATTACATTTCCAATGGTTTGCCACACACATTAAACCAATTTGTGGGACTTGGTGTTGCCAACCCGGATGCTTCATTTGGTATCCAGAGAGATGGGTTCACTAGAGATTCACTGGACTTGAGAACGTTTTCTCTGAATCCACTTCCTCCACCGCAGATCAGTATTTGCACATCTGCTGAAGGTGGTTATGAGAGCTTGCATAACCTTACCAATGGTGTTAATAATTATGTTTTAGCTCCACACGCTGACTACACCCCATTAACTTGGTTCAGTGGTGCTGCTGGTGGAGCAACATTAACAGACTGCAATACCCAGAACCAGCATGTCTTACCAGCAGAGCCAGTCATAAATTCATCTTTTGAGGGAGCTGGCTCATTTGGGAATGTTTCTGTTGTTCAATCTTATAATCGCCTGCATAATGACAAAAACTTTGATAGTTTATTGCATGAAGTGAATCAACAGTTTCTCAATTCTAAACTACATTCACCATTACCTCAGCGTAGTTCCCCATCATGTCGAATCATTTCTGAATCTCAATACCAAAGTGACAGCTCTGATAATGCAGTGCCTCGGGAAAATATTAAAGTGCAGCAAGCTGTTGTTAAACCTAGAAGACAAGCAGCGTGTGGTAATTTAAGTAAGACACAACAGGCCACCACTTGTGTTTCTAACAAATCAATACCAGCTTTGTGTGAAGGTAATTTGACTGAGGGCCAGGACTTCCTCAGTACGAGACCAGACAAGTACATCAATAGTTCAAATAAAAACAACACGCCTTGTGTGTCACAACATAAGGGATCTTTAAAGAAATGGACCCATTGGGAGAAAAAGTGTCAAGATGATTGTAAGCATGCTAGATAGCTTATTGTATAGGGATCTTTAACAATCAATATATTTAATTGATTGAAGGAAATGTGTATCATATTGGTTTTTTTTAAATATGGGTCAGTGTATGTTCTAATATAATCACATTTATTATTTTTTAAATGTTTCTTTTATATTTTACAACTTATTTTGTGTTCTTGTTTATTTAAATATTTGAGTTTGTTGTAAGTCAATCCTTTTAAGTCTCTAAACACTAAAATCATCATCTTTTCCAAATCTTACAGGGGACACAAAATTTATAGGCTTTAAGAATTTATATAGTTATTGGTTTGATGCACAATGCCTATCATTCATAAACTACTGTTTGCCTTTTCTTTTAAATGTTAAAATTATTTTGATTTATACTTTAACAACTTTATATAAAAGTGGGCTAATATTAAATGAAATATATCAGTCTTCTTACATTTCAGCTAACTTAATACGTTCATAAATGGATAACTATTGTAACATTTCAGCTAACTTAAAATATTCTAATTTGGATAAATATTCTCATATTTCAGCTAACTTCAAATTAAGTTCTAGTATGGATAACTATGAGCGAAGAAAAAGGCATCATGATAGATTTGAAAGACGCTATGGCTCTCGATCAAAACACTTTCGCGAAGATGACAGGTATCAAGAGAGAGATTTTTTTGATGATTATGACATACTGTTCCCAGAAAGGGGATTTCATCACCACACACTCCATGATAGAGATCTCTTCCTTAAACGGGAAATCGATAGATACCAGGAAAGAGATTTTGAATATGACCGAATGTTGCCAAACAAATCTTATGCACGTAATTACCTAGACCATTATGACAATTTACCCCGTCTTCCACTTCCTCCTTTACCATTTGACCATCTCTCATTCCCCTACTGGGATCCATATTTTGAAGACAGAATTCCCCCAAAGTTTTTTGACAGAAGTTACAATGGTAGAAGATCGCCCCTACTTCCTCACCGTCATGACAAATGGGCATCCAGGCGTGAACGCTGGACACCTGAGAATGATTACCCGGCACCTGAGCGCATTGATGTTGGACCGGTGTACAGAGAAACTCCAAATGCTTGGAAGACTCAAAAGCATCATCGAAATTTGAGGGGAAAAGATAAAGATTTCACAGAAGACTTGGATTTGAACTCCATACCCCAAGAGGTCTGTTGACTGTCCCTAGCTTTTGATGTTCATTGTTCAACTGTAATAATTTAATAATTTTCGTTTTAATATTTTATATTTAATGTGAAATTTAGATGTTTAAAAGGCAGCTTACTGCAATATGCAAAAAAAGGATACAAAAGGTTTTCTTTTGTCTGTACAAAAGGTTTTCTTTTGTCTGTAGAAGTACACACATAACAACTGGAGTGCAAATGGTGCTAGTAATGGGCCACAGACTAACATAAATTTCAATCCTGAAATGAGAGGCAGTGACAGACCAGTAATAACTGGAAGACCACAAGGTGTATTTATGCAAGGCACATCAGTGAATAGAGGTTAGTTATCACTAAGGTTTTGAAAATGATCATTAATTTTTCTACTATCCGAAATCATGAAATGTTTTAATTTATTTTTGGTACAACACAAACAAGTATAAAAAATAATAAGTCAACTATAAAATTGAAAATGAGGCTGATTTCTTATTAAAAGTTGTAAGTCTTTTTTTGTTTGTTATGAAAGTACTTTACTCTTAAAGTACATTATATTGACTTTTCAATCACAAATGATTGATGGATTATAACTTGATTTTTTCTCACCTTTTTACAAACCAAAGTTATTTTTAACTTGCAAATATAATGTTGTAAATAAATTTCTTTAAAAATATCAATTTTCAGCATAAATTTGGCTTTTTATTAAAAAAAAATTTAGTCAGTGCATCGTGTTTCTGTTTTTTTCATGACGCGATTTTTGTCCCCCATATTGCGCGATTTTTGTCCCCCATAGTGCCGATCCTGTGAAACTTCACTGAAGGCTGGTAGCACAAAATGACACAAAAAGGGCTTAACATTTATCTTGCAACATTTTTATTGTTTATATTTCAAGTCAAAAAGTGATACCAGTCCGATTAAAACAAGACTTGACTGATGATGATTTTGTGTGTTTTCGCCTGATCCAAAGTTAGCTGTCAACAGTAAGATTTTTTTTCTTTATGACAGGTCAAAATGCACTCAAATTTTGTGGAATTAGTGGGAAATACTATATTAATATTGATATACTTAACAGTGGACTTCATAAATATTGAAAATATTTAAGATTACTTATTTTAATGTCTAGTTCCAGTTCATCAAGTGTATATTTTCTTCTCTTTTTTTTTTTGCATAGGCATTGTTGTTTGAAATTTCATTTGTTTACATTGAATACGCAAAGATGAGGCAATGACATTTTTGGTCTAAGATTTATTCAGGATTAAAAACAGATATTAATTTTGACTTTAAAAAAAATTAAAAAATTGAATAATTCATTTAGTTTTGTTCATTTTTTTTCAATTATAAGATCTAAGCTTATATGTAATGCTTATATTCTATTATCATTTCACAGTATCAGAGTGGTGACTAAGACATTGGGCAAACCAATCATCATGGCAATGCTATTCCTGTCAAAAGACCTAAGCTACCTACTGAAACCTGTCTGAAACAAGACAAGATATGGAGTACATAAAAGGCTGGAGATGCTTTGTAAATGTACACAATTGCAGCTGCAATGTTATGGAAACTAAGCCAACTTGATTTTAAAACTGGACATTCCAGCTGATAAACAAAAATAAATAACATTCATTGGACTTCTAACCTACAAGCCCCACTTGTGTGAACTGTTACTGGATTAAGAGTTTATTCACTAAATTATGGAATTCATAAATTGTTTTTAGGCCAATATACAGATCTATACAGTAAATTTCTAAAAGAAAAAACAGGGGAAACTGGGAATTAGCAGGTACAGTTCATTTCATCTATACTTGATGAAAAGGACACGCATGCAAGTATGATCCCTGGAACAACCATAATTAGTAATCAAGAGAATCAGAAAGGGATAGGACATACTCATGTCATAAATGTAACTCAGTATGGGTATGAACAACATACCGGCTCAGTATGGGTATGAACAACATACCGGTAACTGTATATGAACTATTGGTCCTGGCAAATTCAATATCTAAACAATATAAATGGTTCTGTTATTGTAGTAAGTTAAGCTAAATCCAACTACTGTGGTTAGTCGATTGGACTGTGATAAAATTAGTTGATAAAAGATATCAGCTCTGGAATGAATACAAATAATGTGGACAACACTATGATTAGTAAAAGAGAACAACATTGGCCAAGACTGCCAGAGACTTATTGTTTCATTTTAATTAATTTTCTAGTGTTGTGCTTATAGTCATATTTATTTTAATCTAAAGAAAAATAATGCATGTCTTGAATAATCAAAAAGATCTGATAGCTTTAGTCTTTTTAGTTCCTCTATAGAATTAATGCGGTGACAAACTTTGTATGACAAGTTTGACAATGTTCATGTTTCTACTGCAGCCATATGAATGATTATAACACAGCAATGGCATGCTGGTAGAACAGCAAGGGTTACTTACAGTAAAGATATCATGTGAAAATCTTTTTAAGGTGCATAAAATAGTGAGAAAATTAGGACTTAATGTGCTGCCATTGTTAAATATAGGAGTTTTCTGGAAAAACCGAAGTTGGCAGCTGTCGTATTTCATACCCAATGATTGTTTATTTGTACCCAGTGTTGTATATTTTTTATAAAAGATGTTAAAATTATTTAACTCCACTTATATCATTTGCTAATAATAATAATAATAGTATTTCTCTCATGAAATATTTGCCTTGTTTTCTTTACCTTTTTTTTTAAAAAATCAATCACACTTTTTAAAAAATGTATGAATGCATTTTAAAAGTGGCATAGCTCATACAAATGTTTCTAAAAGTGCTTGCAATTTGTATGTGTTGTAAAAATGGACACCCATTGATGAATATAATTAAAAAATTTAACTTACCCCACCATACTTTTTTTTTTTGCTTCTACCTGTTTGTGGTATGTTTATATTTTTGTGAAAATTTAGCACACCTAAAAACCTAATCTTTTTTCCATAAAGAAAGACCATAATTAACTGTCATCTCAGAATTGGTATCAAATAATAGATCCCTCAATTCTGAATCCAATGATGTTTAACATGTTATTACTGCTATGTTCTTCACTGAATAACCAGCCAGATTGTAAAGGTACCTATTAAGGGAGAAAAAAATGGCAGAAAACCAAGAATATTAATTGAGAGTTAAAATAGAAAATGAGGCTGATTTCATATTAAAAGTTGTCATTTTTTAATTTTTATGAAAGTATTTAAAAGTAATAAATTTCAATTTTTTTTTAAAGATATCCAAAGGTTAAAATTTTCGATTTTTTTTTTAGAAGGGATACTAAATAATGACAGAAAGTATCACACATGGGTCAAAGAAATTCACCTGATGTAGTTTCATATGGTCTTTGGATTATTTGATGGACAATAAAATGGATAATTGAGTTAGAAATATGATTTCTGAAACCAATTAATTATGGGTTTTAAATTAATTTTTGTTGAGTTCCAAACCAATTAACCTGTCCACACTCTCTTTCTCTCTCTCTGCTCTCTCCCCCTCTTATCCCCCTCTATCTCCTCCTCCACTCTCCTCCTCACCTCTCTCCCATCTTCCTCTCCTCTTCATGTCTGTCCGCCTCTCTCTCCTCTTCCTCTCTCTCCTCCCCACTCTCTCCTCTTCCTCTCTCCTCTCTCATTCCTCTTCCTCTCCCTCCTCTTCACCTCTCTCCTCTTCCTCTCTCTCCTTCTCCTCTCACTCTCCTCCCCTATCTCCTTCTCACCTCTTTCTTTTTCTTCTTCTCTATCTCTCCCCCTTCTCTCTCTCTCTCTCACAAACACATATAAAAAAATTGTAAGCTTTTGCTCTAAAGAAAACAGCTTCATTTACCTATTTTACTTTATTGACCTGTTCATTTTGTTCTTACTCCAGCTCCACCACTACTCAGTTTGCAGACCAGGAGACCACTGCTACAAACACCAACTCCAAGGTACACAGAACAAAAATTCCAAGGCAGAGGTCAAGGGCGGGGGAAAGTTCAAGGTCAAGCAGGAAAGACAATCTGTGCACAGCCTCAAGCAGTTATCTCACCAGTGGTTGTACGTAGAGTTTTAAAGTACCATATTTTCCTGTGTATAAGACATCCCCCTAGTTTTCCTATTAAAATATAGGGTTTGGGCTGTATATCAGCTTATAAGACGACCCCTGACTTTTGAAAATATTTTTTATGGGTTAAAAAGTTGTCTTATACGCCAGAAAATACGGTAGGCTGAATTTGACAAATTTGACCTGTTAAAATTACAACGAGAACTTCCTTTATGGCTTTTTTGACTGTGGCGACACAGTTAAGTGACACTCAATCAGCATTACTGCTATAACCTGAGATTAAGTGCTCGTTTCGTGCGTATAGGGTCAGGACAGGTTAACCGCCAAGCTGAAATGTTTAGATTGTTTCTATATTCCTGATTTATGCTCAGCAAAGAGCAAAGGCTTGCCTTGCAAGCACTGCTTTTAAAGGCATTTAGGTATTTGATGCCCATTAGTTTAGTGATAGCCTAGGTATTTGATTTGATGCCCATCAGGGTAGCAATAACCTAGGTTTTTATTTCATGCCCATTACTTTATAGAGATGACCTAGGGGTTTATTCGGATTACCATTTGGTTGTGGCTTTGGTATTTATTTTTTGAGAATCTAATATTTGCTGAAAATCTGTGTGTCCACAGAAAGAAGAAAGCAAGGAGGATGTGAGGACAAAACTGTTCAAATTTCAAGAGTCTATCAAAAAGTGCCAACAAACAGAGAGTCAACCACAATCCATTTTAAATGCAGTGAGCTCTTTCATTATATAAATGCTATTGACTGTTGTCTTCAGCTTGCTGCTCTTCTTAACAAGTGCAATAATTATTTGCTCTATTTTGCAAGTTCCACTATTAATAAGTTACTAATACATAATACAACTAAATTTGTATATTTATGACATGATTTGTCAAAGAATTTATATTTAAAATATGTTGAAAGGATCCATTCTATGTTTATTTATGTAACTTACTTTGGATGACACGGTTTTATGTATTTTTATCTAACCTATGTTGGCTAAAGCAGTTCCATAATGTATGTTTATATAACATATGATAATTACATCATGTCACCAAAGTTCAGATTTAAAACTTGTGGAAAAATTTTAGAATAATAATGAATATTTAATTTATGTTGCCAGGCCTTTACAGAATCCAAAAGTGGTCTCAAGTACAGCTTCCAGGTGGAACCGATCCAGACTGAGAGAGGTAAACTTGAACTCGCCATTGACACTGCATGCCACATAATTTAATTCAGTATTGTTTATCTATGCCCGATTACATCAATATATGTTGAAAGCTAGAGAAAAATATTTTTAAACAAAATAGCTTGAATGTGTTTGAGCCCCAGAAAAGTTGCCTATTTATTGTTGTCTTGATGTTAAGCATAATTTTACCAGGAGTGTAACATGTGTATTTACTTAAAAGATGGTATTGTAAATTCAACTGTTTATTTTCAGGAGTTCACATGTACACTAAGACAAGCTTGCTCATAGAGGACCAGGTGTTTGCGTACTCAATAGCTCTCAGTAAAAAGGAATCTAAGGCCAGGGTGTGCCAGAAAGTTATTGAGATGTTCATACAGAATGATGTGGACAAAATACTTAAGGAGGTAATGTTACCCTAGGGCAGTGCTGTCCAACCTTTTTGACTGTGTGGGCCCAAATTAAGGTAATTTTACCGTAGGGCAGTGCTGTTCAACCTTCTTGAGTACGTGGGCCCAAAATTAGGTAAAGTTACCCTAGGGCAGTGCTGTCCAAGCTTTTTGAATATTATGTGGGCCCAAAATAACGTAATGTTACCCTTGGGCAGTTCTGTCCAACCTTTTTGACTGGGTCCAAAATATTTTCTGCGAGGCCGAAGGCCACACATGACATCTCACAAGAAAGGTTATTTTTTTAAAATGCTTTCCATCCCTGTGGAGCTACAGCCCATGTTGGGCGTTGGCCTGCCTCTCTACTTATTTTCTTGGGGTTTTAGGGATGCACCCTCTTCACTCTTCTGTCATTTGGCATTCTCTCTAAGTGTCCTGCCCAGCGTACCCTACCCTTTTTTATATCAGCTAATATCGTGGGATCCTCATATAGACTGTGCGATTCATGGTTGGTTCGTATTCTCCATCCATATTCATCCTTTTTTGGTCCATATACTTTCCTGAGAACTTTTCTCTCCCATGTGGATTTGTTAGGGTCCAAGTTTCACTTGCATATTACAGTTTTATAAATAGTTTTCTTTGTTTCTCTTGTAATGTTTTTACTTTTTGAGTATTTTCTAAATACTGAAGTGTGCCCTGTTTCCGGCTGCTATTCTCTCTTTTATATTTACTAGTAATTTGTTTCTTTCATTTAATAAAGATCCTAGATATTTGAATTGATTTACTTTTCCAAAAAGTCTAGTCTCTAATTTTAATGGCTTCATTTGTCTGTTCTTCTCTTATCATAGTCATGCATTTTGTTTTTTTGTTGTTAACTTCCAGCCTTGCTTGTAGTGATACGTCTTCTAATTCAATATGGATTTTGATATGTTTTAACTATTTTTCCCTAGCAGTGCCATGTCATCAGCATATGCAAGATACTGAAGGGGTTGATTGTAGAGAGAGTGCCCTTTGGTTGTGGGGCTTGGGTTTCCCTCAGAAACTATCCTGTTATTGTTCCTCGGGTGTCAATATGTAAGCTTCTTATAACTCTTTCTAATGTTAGGTTAAATAGCATACAAGCCAGTGAGTCTCCTTGTCTTAGGCCTCATCTAATCTGAAATTCCCTTGAATATTTTCCTTGAACTTGATTTTGCTTTTTGAGTTGTTCAAAGTTACATGTATCAGTCACGTCAGTTTGTTGGGTATGCCAAACTCCTGCAGAGTCTCATATAGATATTTTCTTTTGATGCTGTCATAGGTCATTTTATAGTCCACATAGAATTTATGTACTGGGATATTATATTAACATTTCTCTAATAGGCATCTGATGATGAAAATCTGATCAGTTGTTGATTTGTGTTGCCTGAATCCATATTGGTAATCACCAAGTATTACTTCAGTGTTCGGTTTCAGTCTTTTGGCAAATAGCTTTGTCAGTATTTTGTAAGAAACATTTAATAGGGAGATTCCTCTGTAGTTTGTGCACTGAAGTTTGGAGCCCTTCTTGTGCATTGGGATTGTTCATGCTGTTTCCCGTTCTGTTGGAATTTTCTCTTCTTGCCAAATTTTAGTTATAAGTTTATGCATCTGAGTGTGTAGTTCTCTTCCTCCATATTTAATAAGTTCTGCTGTGATGAGGTCTTCTCCAGGGGCTTTGTGGTTTTTCATATAATTAATTACTTCTTTAGTTTCTTCTAGAGTTGGGGAGTTTATAAAAGTGTCTGGTCCCGCATGTGGTGGTTGGTAATCTTCATCTTGTTTATTAGTCTGCATTTAGCATGTCTTTTTTTATGCTTTAGAAAAATATTGACATCATTCGTACTTCTTACCTTATGCATGAAAAAACAAATCCAGTAGCATTTTTGACTCAACAAGAATTTGAATAAGGCTTATAAAAACTTTGGTGCTTCCTTAATGATTATTTTGCTTTGAATTGTACTTGTAATTTTTTTAAATTTGGTCAGTTTTAAGTAGCACCTGCCCTCATTAGTTTTTTAAATGTTCACTAGTCAAAGCTTTTTTTACCAGATTTTTATTATATTTACTTGATCTTTAAGCACTACATGAGACATGAGATTGAAGAGGGTCTTATCAATTTAATCTGATGCTATGTTGTATCACAGTTCCACAAATATATTATGATTTTTTTTCATGTAAATTTAAAAATAATTATTTGTTCATATCCTGTGTTCCTTGTTTTTACCAATATTAATAATCTGGGAGTGATCAGTTTTCTGTCAAACCTCTCATATCCATTGTCATTTAACAAGTTGTTTCCTAGTCATGGGAAAGGCAAGTTAATGGTACAAATTATTTAGACTTTCCTATAGCTGTATGGTTCTGTGCAGCATTCAGATTCTTCCAATGTGCCCTGTGCCTTACCGGTTTTAACCTCCGTGTTATCCAAAATTAGCAGGAATAGATTATTTTCTCATGTGTCTAGCCAAACATATTTTGAGATAAAAGTATTTTAATTAATTTATTTATTTCCCTTCCTTTTAACAGCACTTTGTCAGCCAAATTGCTCCAGAAGATATACCAAAGGAAATTCAAGAGTTAATTAAAAAGCATAGAGAGAGGAATGCTCTGTCGAAACAAAACCTTGTTGTGAGTTGGAAGCGTCTTATTTTATTTTTTATTTTACCATTTTTATAATTTATTTTATTTATTCCAGTAACAGCGTTGTTTCTGTATTTCATTTATAAAATAACAATTTATCTTGACCACAGCCCACAGACCATGAATACATCGATTTACTGGACAAAATGATCGGAGATTTAAAATCCCCAGCCAAACAAGGAGTCAACGCTATCATGACAATTGACAAGAATTGTGTTCAGCTCAAAATTAAACTCCTTGCTGTATATAAAACGGTAAGATTGATCATATCATTAAGATCAATTAGAGATTGTAACAGGTGCCACTTTTCCGGATCATCCCGGAATTCAGGATTCATGAGGCTAAATATTTTTCAGCTCTGATTCGTGAGTTTTTATATTCTTTCTCTCCAGATTTGCCATTTCAGTTTATTCAAATGCGGATTCTGGGTTTTTAAAAAAAAAATTCAATGTTTAACTCTTTTGCTGCGGAATTTTTTAATCAAAAAAATTTACATTTTTTTTTTCCTAGAGAAAAATAAAGAGTGATAGGTTGGGTTTATTAAAAAGTATTTAAAATATTATTGTTTGGTTTATAAGACTAAACTTGGTATCAATTGAAAGATAATTGAAAGGACTATATGTTTGTAAACTTATTTCTTTAGTTTAAATAAAATAAGTTACAGAACAGAAAAGAACCATAAAATGTGACATATGCTAAACCATTTTTCCCCAAACCCTATGATGTATGCATACCTCATCTTCACTTCTATAACTCAAATCCATTAAAACTACTACTATCGGAATCATGCAATGGCTCTAAATATAAATCATCTTCACTATCAAAAGAAACAGTATAAAACAATTGAAATAATCGTCAAGGAAATTTACTTGCCTACTAGCAACAGTAGAAAAAAAAGGAAAGAAAATCATTAAAATAATGCTTCAAATGGCAACAAATATACCTTGGTTTCCCTTATAAAAAATGAATTACCACTCTTCTATGTTAAAGTCTTATTTAAAAATAGCTCTTAAAAAGTTAAATCAAGAAATAGCAAGGAAGAAACCATGATATGGAAACAACG
Source organism: Lymnaea stagnalis (assembly GCA_964033795.1). Classification (NCBI taxonomy): domain Eukaryota; kingdom Metazoa; phylum Mollusca; class Gastropoda; family Lymnaeidae; genus Lymnaea; species Lymnaea stagnalis. Next base: position 654,384 of record CAXITT010000132.1, on the reverse strand, counting down.
CAAAGCGTGTTAGTCCGTGCTTTTTTAGAACTGCGGATGAACGAGCAAAAGCCTATTCAGTGAGAGAGGGTTCGCTATAATTAGAACAGGTACTGCGACCTCTCACTTTTGTTTGTCATCATTGCACAAGAAATTATTTCTACCATGTATGAATTTATGAGTTTGTTAAATTTCAGGGTTTGAAAAATTTGTATATGAAGTTTCAGGTTTCAAGAAATTTTTAGAAAGGGATTTCAGGGTTCACAGCTTTCAGTGAGTGGCACCCCTGGATTGTAAAGGACTTGAAATATTTATTGTAAATCATTTATCCACATGAAATGGTAGGATTTATTCGGAGATGATATTTTTATTTATATAACTAACATTTCTGTAGACTTCCATTCACATTTGTGATTATGTTTCAGCAGTCTCCTTGTTATGAGGTTGCCTATGGTATACCTTATGTTCTTTCAACCTAGTTTTGTTAACTTGCTTGTGCTCTAACTCAGCATTGTGTTACAATCTGTGTTCACAAACTGGAAGTGGTATATTTGTAGGAGTTTGGAGTGAAACCTGGCACTTTCTATTCTATACAATTTCCCATATGTCTTTCTCTATTGTGTGATCCTCTAGGTTCGGGTATCTGACGAACAGCTTTCGATCACCTGTGATATTTACATAGTAGACCGTTTCATAGCTCAGGGGAAAGGACCCAACCGGAAAACGGCTCAGCTCAATGCTTACAACAAGGGGGCTGAACTCCTCAAAAACTCTACAGGATCGGATGTGCTCCATTCTTTTCCAAACTTTAATGAGGGTGAGCTAAAAAAGCAAGAAGTCATGGATATTGTTTACAAAGGTAACTGTGTTTGCATCATTCCTTTACTTAGATAGACAAGTGAATAAAATGTATTTTAAAAATATCCATTGCCTTACTAAAAGGCCATTGTTGAAAAGTAATTTTTTAGCAGAGAATTTTTCAAAATTTCCAAGTGAGTTACTATGCCTGTTTAATGCTTGTTTTAGAAAATTTGAGAAGTTGATGCTCTGATGGCTGTATATATGATTATAATTTTGTCATTCCCCCCTCCCTAAAATTGTTCAATGTCTCACCAGGCTATAGCAGGATGCACGAGTCCAATCTTTGCCGGCTGAACAGATTAAAACAGCTGCCTGAAGAAAACAGAAAGATTTCTGACCTCATTGTTATTGAACATGAGGAATGGAGTAGTGACCGTAAGAAACATTCCCACTGCATTCTGAATCAAAGTGCCACTCAGTGCGGCTGTTTACTGGAATGGATTACAGAGCCAGAGAATGGATGTTTTAGGTATACATTTTTTTAACACCTGGATTACCGGCATACTATTTTTATTGGGGAAAAGCTTGCTGGAATGGTTTACAGAGCCAGAGAATAGCTGCCTTTGGCACAGGTATACATTTTTTTAACACCTGCATTACCGGCATACCATTTTTATTGGGGGAAAGCTTGCTGGAATGGGTTACAGAGCCAGAGAATGGCTGCCTTAGGTACCAGTAAACATATTTTAACACTAAATTGCATTACCAGCATCCCATTCTTATTTTTATTTCGGGGGGAAAGCTCTTTTAAAATGATATTCAGATTTGGTTAATTCCATTAAGTTAAAATACTGAGCCAGCAATAATAAAATATTTACAAAGATTTCAGTTAAGAAATAAGTAATTACTGCAACATATTGCCACAAAATAATCAAATCAATACTTTACTTTTGGGAAAAATTCATCAAAAATAATTTTTGTCCCTGGTAATTTTACAGCAATACATCCAAACAAAATTTGAGAAGTATAATTTTGTCCCTTATACTGTAGATGCACTATGAAATTACAAGGTGAGGAAATATCCACCTGTCTTGCTAAACAGAGAAGACCATCAGTCAATCTGGCATCTTCCATAGCACTGTTTCATCTCTATGAAACACAACCTGTGGTCCAAGTAAGTTTTAGATACAAACATTTCCCAAAATTATTTTATGGCTAGTAATTTCATTAGGACTTACCTAATTAAATTAAATAAAAGTGTTTACATTTTTTATTGTTGTTATAATGCATGTTATTACAGTAGGAAGACATAGTGAAATCTGTGCTGCTTTTTGTTATCTTTAGTAACCTAGGGGAACATACATACTCAACCTAATTCTGTGATCCACTCGGATCATGTGGGGAAAACATTGTGGGAAACATGTTAGGAGCTAGGGTTAGGGCACATACCTTCTGCAGCCATTAAATGGCCGTAGATAACAAAGGTGTTGTGGATGACGAAAAAAAAAAGCCCATTGAAGGCGGGCCTATTAGGCAGCCGTTTCGTCCCCACCTTTAGCTAGTACTTTGATGCAGTGTGTATATACCGATAAACACTGTTAAGTTCTGAGTGGTTGGTAGCTCTGAGGAATCTTTTTGGCAGTGTACCAGTGATGATTCTCCCTATCCACACCGACTCAGAATTATAGGACCATGTTTTTCACCAGGGGTGGCGGGGGAGGTCATAGTGGTCCACAGTTGAAAATCCACTCCTTACTTTGTAAGGTAAATTTTTCGCCGCTACCCCTTAGTTGTTCCTGGGGTAGTCAGATGGTTTGTTGCTAGGGCAAAACATCCTAACATCCGCTGTACACTTCCTCTGTAAAATGAGTAAGAGTCCCGCGAAATGGGGTTCCGGGGATCTCAAAGAGCATCAGGTCGTTGACGACATTCCAAATGTAAATGGTATCTTTAAGATAATTTTTACCCAAAGGATATATGGAAAAAATGAATCAAAATTGTCTATGAAATGTCTTTTAATAGATTCCTCTGAAAACATGAAATACCATTGCTTGAAAGATGTTTATAGTTTATCAGGGGCAGAAAACATTCGTTTTAGTATATTTAAGGAAAAGTAACAATACCAGACCTGTTTACTCTTATGATTTTGGCGTACGACGTACGATTTTGAGGTATATACATTATGTGTAATGTATGTTTATTTTTTACTATTGAGATAATGTATTGAACGATTTTGTGATGATATTGGACGATTTTAAGAGTTTGAGGGTAAACAGGTCTGCAATACTCATCAAAGAATCAGACAATTTCCCTATATTTTAATGTAGGTGATGTTTTAGGTAATAGTCTAAGCAAGTAACAGTATTTGGATCTTCAAAATTTTTAAAAAATTAACTGTTTTGTTGAGGTTTTGGTAAAACTTCAGCCTTCTTTTTGATATAACCTTATCGTACCTGTGGAATGATAGCCTTGTTTTCATTGCCCAGAGATCCCATGCTGAGTTTCCTTCCATGTGGTGTCCAAGATCGGAACTGGTCACGCTGGCTAACACATTGTCTGTAGATGAACATAACACTTTTGATAGTAAAGCAGAGGTAAATCGGTGTACTGTGTGTCATTCAACTTTTGCCAACTTTCTAAATGAACTAGAGGGCTTCCTGAACTTTAAAAGGTCTGACCTTACAGTTAGCTATAGATAATTTGCAATCAGGCCATACTATGTCACAATTTCAAGACATACTGGTGGATTGTTTGCCAAGTTGACACTGTGGTTGTCCAAATAAAACCTTAAAATTGCCTCCACAAAATTGTGAGATTTTTAAGATTTGAACTTCAATTTTCAACTTCTATTAGACAATTAACAAGATCCATTTAAACTGAGTTGTGACTCATCTAAACTTCAGCCTTGCTTTTCTCTTATCTCCAGTTTTTAGCTTACATTTTATTCACATACCTGGATGCTAAGACTCTTGATAGAAACTGAACTATGATTGATCATGGAAGCCGTATCATTGCTCTTTTTTTAAAAACGTACATCATTATTGTTTTATAATCTGTCATTGCAAAACAACGTTTGCTGATCCTCAGGTTGAGAAAAAAGATTGCCTGCTTATCTCTTATCTCCAGTTTTTAACTTACATTTTATTCACACATCTGGATGCCAAGACCTTGATAGAAATTAAACTATGTTTGATTACAGAAACCATATCATTGCCCTCTACTTACAGTACTATTGTTTTATAGTCTAGAACTATGTTTGATTACAGAAACCATATCATTGCCCTCTACTTACAGTACTATTGTTTTATAGTCTAGAACTATGTTTGATTACAGAAACCATATCATTGCCCTCTACTTACAGTGCTATTGTTTTATAGTCTAGAACTATGTTTGATTACAGAAACCATATCATTGCCCTCTACTTACAGTACTATTGTTTTATAGTCTAACATCTGTCATTGTTAAACAATGTTCATTAATCCTCAGGTTGAGAAAAAGATTGCCAGAGCAATAGAGAAGAAACTGGATGAATTGCTCAGCAGGCCGACTCTAGAAGAATTTGCCACTGCCCCTGACTGGCTGACATTGGAAAAGAAGTATTTGAGAAGTGCTGCCAACTCCAAGGGACTGAGGGTAGTGGCAGAGATCTACTGTGAGGAACCAATCTATGTCGTCAGCAACAAGTATGATCTCAAACAGGTAACTCACAGGCTTAACATGTCTTGGATTGAAGAACACTGGCAAAATGTAGGAACCGGTGACGTATGATAAAATATGTTGTATTTTTAGTGTAGTGCAAGTTCTTGTCATGGTCTGGAGCAGGGTTTCAAATTCACAATACAAACACTCCAGTGGCCCACTTGGACATATAATTAGAGACATTGCTCAATGATACATCCCACCCTCTTCATCACAGATACTTAGTGTTTTTCAATGTATAGCGGTGACGGAAATACAAAAATTACTTCTCTAAAAGACTCAAACTAGAGTTTATGATAACGTTACGGACTACTAACAGACAAATTTAGATTGAAATAATTAAAAGTTATTTAATTTTATAATCATTTGATTTTGTTTGCTTGTGTGTCAGCATGTGGACATTTTCCCCAGGAGCCCAGGGGCATGTGTATTTTAGGCCCAGGAGCCCAGGGGCATGGGTATTTTAGGCCCAGGAGCCAAGGGTTCAAAGGGTTAAGAATTATACATTTCTTTAACTAAAAATATTAATATTTGAAAATAATCTGTTCTCAGATTGTTCAAATTCTTGAAAATCAGCCCAACAAATCCCATGGGCGCTATAGATTGCTACCAGCTGTAGAAAAGCCATCCTACAATGATATAGCTGGAGAGGTTGCTGCCAATGACTCAATCATAAGAGAAATCCAGGGCTCTGCTGATGCTCAAAGGCAAGATGCCCCTCCAGAACCTGTCAAAGAGGAAGTTGAAAGTGACAACCAGGAAGAGAATTCTCTGGACTCTGATAATGAAGCTTTTGTCACTGCAAGCAACACATTTCTTGAAGATATGTCACACAAGGGAAATATGCAGTTTCTCAATGCAACCTCCACTCCATTTCTCTCTGACATACCTCTCCCCAAGTCCACATCAACACCTTCAAGATCATCAGTTGTGAAAGAGGAAAGTACACCTGTGAAGCTAGTGCCATACCGTCCTGAAAATCAATTTGCCACCGTTCAATATTTACCATCAAACTGTAACCCGCAGACTCCGAATAATCCAATGAGTTGTACACCTTTGCCACCGGCCACCTCATGGGATCAGGGACCAGCTATGTCCAATCCTAGTTACTTTTATAGAGCGACAGCTACAACTTCTGGAACTTTCACTGCCACAAGTGAGACCTCAGACCCAGACAAGTTCATACCAGCGTTGCCCTTACTCCCCCCTCCTCCGCCCCCGCCTCTTCCCCCACCACAAGATGAACCGAGTGCAGTCAATGTTCCTTTGGAGCCAAGTCCTGCCAACTTGTCTGACTGGAGCATCGATAGCGGCAGGCACCCTGAAGATTGCCCCACCCGCATTGCACAAAGTAATGGTAAGTTATATGTACTAAAATGACAGCATGCCTAATTCTTAAATTGCAATCAGTTTAAAAATAAAAAATTTTAAAATCTTTGGGCTCTGGTGTAAATCTTCAGTCCCTTGAAAATGTGGTTATTGAAAAAATAACGTTGACATTTATTGATTCAACTCTGAAATAAATGAATGTACCAAGTATCACTAACAATGTGTTACTTAAGAAAAAAATTTAATAAAACTTGTGGAGCAAAATTTGTCTTGATGATGATTATGGGAGAGATTTGATCAAATTCAATCAGGAAAAACTTTGGTTAGCCAAACCCGTGTTTAAATTAAAGCTAACAGTTTGAATTGAATGTTAACTAATTAATGCATGATTGTTTGTTCAAGGCCACTCTATTCAGCTAGAAATAAATGGACTTCCCATCTACTAAAGTTACTTGAAGAAGCATACTCCTCATCCTCATGTCCCTTAGTCCTTGGACCGTTGGGGCGCCACAGATGACATGTGAACCATCCTCCTCCATTCCTCTCTGTCTTCAGCATTATGCACTGCATCGCCAAGTGTTAGTCTTGTCCGCTCTTTGATGTTATCCTCCCATCTTTTTCTTTGTCTTCCTCTTCTTCTCCCTCCTCTTGTGGTGCCCTGCAATATTTCTTTGGCAAGCCCTTGTTTTCTTGTTACGTGGCCGTACCATTGAAGTTTGCGTTTTTTCACAGTCACCAGTAGGTCATCGTACTCCCCAATTGCCTGACGAACCCCTTCTTTAACTGTATCATTGGAGATATGGACCCTATAGCAGATGCCAAAAATGCTTCTGAAGCATCTCATCTCCATCGCCTTTATTTTCCTTTCAAGATCTGCTGTTAATGTCCAGGATTCGCAGGCATACAGGAAAATGGAGAGGACTAATGAGCGCATCAGCCTGATTTTGGTGCTTGGGGCTATATTTTTGTCATTCCATATTTTCTTGAGCTTCTTTAGTGCTGTTGTAGTCTGCGCAATCCTGGACATCAGTTTGGGCTTGGAGCCTTCTTCTGAGACTATTGCTCCTAGGTATTTGAAGTGGCCTACAGTCTCTAATCTTTTCTCCCCGACCTTAATTTCAGTGGTGATGCCTGCAGTATTATTTGTCATCAGTTTTATCTTTTCGGCACTTTAGCATGCCATAGGACGACGAGGTCTTTTCGAGACGCTTTACCAGGTTGGCTAGCTCTTTTTTGTTCCCAGCCAGTCCGTCTATGTCGTCCGCAAAGCGTAGGTTGGTGATTGTTCTACCACCAATGCTGACTGCACCTTCATGCGCTTCCAGGACATCTGATATAATTCTCTCTTGGAAGATGTTGAACAGGGTGGGGGAGAGCAGGCAGCATACACTTTATAAAAATGCACCAATTAGTGTCAACTTCTGGGAATTTTATTTTTGCGCACCTATGGAACACCTAATTACAGCCTTCAATAGTACTGAATTATTGTTTGTGAAATGAAAATTAATCCATCCATATTTTTATGGTGTTGATTTTTTACATACCGGTATATTTTTTACCAAATTTTCCAAACAAAATTATCATTGAAGCTATTAGCAGCTTCGTGAATAAGAAATGGCTTTGAGTTACTGTAAAATACATTTTTATGAGGCTGCATAATCATAATGTTTAAGAGAACATTGGTAAAGAAAACCTGCCCTGGTGTCAAAAACCAGATTTTATAATTTACAGAAGCTTATTGTACAATCATTGTTAAAAGTGAATAAAAATGTGTTAATTTGTGTGAGCCAGGTCATAAATATTATAAGGTAAGACTCAAGTCCCTAAGTAGTTAATTTTTTGCTCTGTAGAAATGGCAGGGCAAAGGTTAAACATTAACCACAACTTGGATGTTGAGGGCTGTAAACAAACTTGCTCTCCTTGGACTAGTCAGTACAACAATGTGCAATGGCATCACCCGCCAGTTGTAAATTGGCAACTAGGTAGGCCTAATGTAAAACCAACAAGTTTTTTTTGTTTTTTCGTTATTGACTGAGTTGAAGTATTTTGAGTTGCATCATTTTTCTCTCATCGCCGACCATAATCAACAACCCCATCACCAAATATGACTAAACATGTTAACGAACACAAATAATTTTTTTTTCAAAACGCTCAACCTGATATTTAGGGGCAGTATGCTTGAATCACATGACTTAGTTGCAAAATAACGCCTGGCACATTTTCTGAAAGCCAAAACATTTTTATTAATGTTATTGAATAGGCAATGATGATGCAAAACTAACAAAACATCCTATTGTCATTGCAAATTAAGAGATTGGAGTAACAGCCAGGGCCATGGATTAAGGTTCTTTTGTTCTATTAAAAAGTCAGCATCTAATGAGATAAACTATCAATCAAATTTTCCTGACAAGTTAAAGCAGATGTCATGAAATGATTTTTTACACACTAGCTTGGCACCCAGATCATCACACAGCAAAGAATGCATGGGTATTTAATTTCTAATTTTTATCAATTTTGATTTTGGGTGTTCTATCCATTCTGTTTATTCCAATGTTTATTAACTTGGCCTCATGTAAAAAAAAATAACAATGAAAGAATTTCCCTCTTTATCAGGATACCAGCAGAAATATGCTCAGGTCCAAAAGACAAATACAACAGCTGGTGGCTGGGAGAATCCAGTTGTCTACCCTACAACATACACAACCTACAGTGAGACACAGCACTAAGGATTTGGGAAAAAGCACCAACGCCATTACATATCTAAGCATGTCATCAGTATTTTTTTCAATTAATTGATTATTTATTAAGTTACTTATCTGGTTTGTTGTTAAAGCCTAGTCTATGTGAATGACTTTCATATCATTGCAATGTTTGCTCAAAACTGGTATGTTAAGGGATCCAAGCAGCTGTCTATTTCTAGGCAAATATAACACACTTAAAACTTGAAACTGATTCAAAATTCTGTCGGTAAATGTATGAAATATACTACTAATCTGTTTTCTTTAATTCAGAAACACAAGGTGTTTTTTAAGGGACAAGAGTTGAAAAAAAAACATTTTTGTTAATTTTTGCTGTTTCATTTAAATATCCTGTTAATATTATTTATCTTGATTCTTTTTGCTTGCTTACAATATGCAAAACGTTTTATTTTTATATATTTATTAATTGTTTTCCTAAAATCTTTCCCCCCCTTTTTATGCTTTTATTCATTAAAAAATGTAGCATTATGATTCTTCAATCAACTGTATCATGCTCTTTAAAACCCTCCATTAAAAATTAATCTGAAGAATTGATTTTGAAATTGAGATTTTTCTAATGGTACCATTTTTTTTTCTGTCTTGCTTTATTACTTCATAGTTCCTTGTACTTTAGTATGTTTCTAAACATCAAACAAAATTATGTTAATTTTATATGTCATCAGCAGTATTCCAAGAACAGCATTAGTAATACTATTACTTGACCATTTTGGCTAAATCTTGGTTTCTTTTGTTTGTTTTTCAAGGCCTATTTTGGTTTTTCCAATAGTGCCACATAATTTTTGGTTTAGTACCGGTACCTTCAGCAATGTGTAGGCAAATATGGTTTTATAAAATACTTGATGCCTGTGCATGTGTAAATTGTTTAACATTATCAAAATAAAACAAAAGTTTAATAAATTGAAAGCTATTCCATGCGACAAAGATCCATGAATTGTACCTGAAGTATTACCCAGCTGATATTGCTATGTTATGCTTTACCAGCATAAAGCATCTTCAATGACAATTTGATTGATTCGTTATTTATTGGTGAAAATAACCACACAAATTATAATTGTGTGTCTGAATATTGAATGATGGCATGTTGTGTGTAAAAATGATACAAAGCCTTTCTTGCTGAAGTGCAGCTACAGATCTCCTTGTGGGTGAATGTTTATCACCATGGATCTATTCATACCAGTAAACAAGTGAAGGTTTTGCTTATAAGGCCTTTGTTTAAAATCCAGACATTTAAAGTCATAAAAAGAAGTTTCTAGTGTTACTTAACTTTGGGCCATTTTTTGCTATTTTAAGTAAAAAATGTCCATTTTATCAGTTGGTTAAACATATTTCATCGATGCAGGTCTACATATGCTGTGTTAAGATGTATTTTGTTGTCATGATATTTTTTAAAAATTTTGCCAGGATAAGAGACTAACTTACTTTCTGACAATCTAGCTTGATGAATTTAGTCTGGCACATTCTAGCTTTTCAGGGTTTGATAGCATCATAGAATAAAGTAAATAAAAGATATTCTTTTGAAACCAGCCTCTTCTGAGTCCATTCCTACAATTTGGTACATTTTAATTCATCAGTTTTAAATCCATAAATTCCATTTGCCTGGTGCAGTGGCTACTTACTTTTGTTAAAAAATTGTATGGTTTTGAGGTTTTATTAAACTCTGCGGTGTTTATGGTACAGCATACAAAAATGAATGTACACTTAAAGCCAGGAGAGCTTTCAAAATGGTACTGTATTTAGTATCTAGCACCGAAAAAAACAATTTTTTTACAAACATTCATCATAGTTGTCATATAGAGTTAATCAACATTTTTAAAAAATTGAGCTTTATGAAGGCACTCTGCTAAGAGGGTCTAATTATATGTTAACAAGAGGGTCCAATTATACTTTGAGTGGTCAGGGATCCACATGTTAAGAACCTGTATACACTTTTTGACTATCATTGGAACATCCTTTTGTACATGATTCCTTTTGCTCTTATGTGCAGCATTTGCAGTTCTTCCTTACATAGCTATAAATAATGTACTTTCTCCTACTTTGTTTTAAATTGCATACATTTATTTAAGATCAAAGCTGCAGCCTATTTGGAGACAAAAAATAGTGGAACAAGATATGTTTAGGCATGAAAAAGACAGGGGCAATTAAACGCCTTCTTCGGCAGACTAGACAAATAAATAGAAATTTAAATCCCATGTGTTTGATGATTCTGATCAAAATGCAGCTCTTAAAGTCTGTATTTTAAATATCATTCTAGAATTGCATTTATTATTTTTATTTGTACATCCCACAGTTTTCTCTTAATTCCTGTTTGATATTTTTTCCTCCTCAACCAGTGCACTTCAGGGTTTTGGATTCTTTTTAAATGCTTATTTTTCTCATACCTATCAATTGGAATGAGGTTTGCAGTATTTATTTACCAAATTTGATATTAAGTTTATATTGCCATGTTTGTCTCACTTTTTAAATTGAGATTTACTGGCAGATTTTTGAATACCCAATATTAAAGCATTGCGGGTCATTTGCATCATGCCCAAAAAAAATATAGGTTTGTATATACAGCTCAGAAATTCAAAAAGATTTTTTTTTTTTTTCAATGCCAATGTTGAAAATGCATAAACTTGCCAAAGAGTTTACTCATTCCTAGTGTACATTTGTTAAAAGATATTTAAAAAAACCTATGAATTATATGCTCATTTGATTTTGCAAAACTGGGTGCAGCTGCTTTTTTAAACCATATCACAAGATCATGGTGTTTAAACAAATTCTTTTCTTTAATTTTAATATTTGTGTATAAATATTTATATAATGTGTTATAAAATCTCTGGCATGATGCTCCAATATGGACCAAAAATTGGTGAAAAATTGAAGTTTACAAGTGTAATATACAATCATCATTTTGCCAAGGCCTACGTGTGTGAAGCTATGGTGACTCCAATAATACTATCCTGTAATGATATGTAGATAAAGTGTTAGTCATTCAATAATTAATCACATAATGATGAACATTTATTGATTTCATTGAAAATGACTGCCATTTTGGTTTTTGTTGATTTGTACTGTTACATATTGATTGTAACTCTTCCAATCGAAAAGAAAAATGTGCAAATTATTAAAGTCTGTGTTCCATTTTACCTTTGGAAAAAGTATAACTTCCCTTTATTAGTTTCCAGAGAAGTTAAAATGAATATATATTGCACTTTATATCTTACTTTATATATATTTTAGCGAATTGCGTTTTCTTTAAATTTTTCCAAAATTTCATGTTTGTTACTTCAAGCTGTTACATAGAACTTGTTGGTACTTTGTTAACCCCGGGCTAGTTGTGTTGATCAGACCCTATTGTAAATGCTTTGCACTTTATTTTTGTTTCTCTTTAAATTTGAGTAAAAAATAAATTTTAACATTACCGCTCCGTTTTCATTCGTTTTCTTTGTGGATTAAAAGATTGGTAAAGTGGTACAGGTGTATTTGGAACAGACAGACAGAATTGTAAAATTTAAATAAAGATTAAGAAAAAATTAATATTATATATCTTTGGATATTACAAGTAAAATGAGAATTATAACTCACATTTTTTAAAACTAAAATTTATAGGAATATAAAAACTCAAAACATTTTAGCTTAAAATAAGGATTTTATGATAACATTCAAGCTTATAACTCCAATTCATGGAATGCAATAAAGATTAAGTTTGTAATTTATCTTAGTTTAAAATGGACTTTTTAAACTTTAAATAATTTGCTTTATGTATTAATAAAGTTAACTTAGTTTTTATTAATTAATTAGTACTTACGCAACTCTCAGACTATTTTAAGCCAGATTAATGAGTAGTAACATTAAAAACTATATCACATAATTTCATTGCCCCTAACACATTGGCCACCTTTTAAATAATGCTGCAGGTGCCTTTACCTAAACTTTGATTTATGTTGAGGCATTAGACTTCAACAAGATTGTTTCATTCCAGGTAAAGATAATCCCATAAATGACTTCACCTATTCTGATCCTTAGGCCCACTACCACTGCAGCCTTTTAATATAATGGAAAACTCTGCCATGGAATCTGTGGTCACTGGACAATGCAAGTGTTCTGAAGCACAAAAAAATGGATTCCATAAATTTCTATATAAAAAAATAAATAGAAATTTGAAAAAGTATAAAAGATTCTAAACACAATTTTTAGATTCCTGCTAAAAATTAGACTCCACAAGAATCAAGGATTACTTTTTATTTAGATTGTTAACTTAACAGAGGAAGTTTTAGTCCTTGTAATTGTGTGGGACTGGGTGCCATGGTATTAATGTCATATTAAATAAGTTTTTCATTAAAAAAAAAAGTCAATTTAAGAAAAAAAAGAAATCAAATATATATGGTTCCTGACAAGTAGAGTAGACAAAAATCTCTTATTTAAAAGAAAATAAATTACTAATTCCTATAGTTTTTTAAATACATTTTAACATAAAAAATTAGTCAATTTTTTAAATAAAATTTCTTTGTAAAATAGAATTTTTAATGCTATGAATAGTTTCTACTTCCATTATGTATTGTAAATATTATTATGCCAAATAAAACTTCAAAATACATTGATCTCGGTTTGTCTGGGCACTATCGGTAAACAGTTGTACCGCATGTAAACTAAACTAATAACACGATGGATGAAGACTTTGCTAACATTTCTCTTAATTTAGTAGCAGAAGACATTCGTGAAAGTAAAACAAATAAAATACATGGAAACAGAGTGGGTTTTAATTATTTTTTGGCTACCAATTTTATTTCCCCTTGTCTAAAGAACTTTAAAATTTAGGCATTTTTATCTAGTACAGCTCCACAATTCGACAATCGCTAGACTAGTTTAGTACTAGTCTAGTCACTGATCACTCAGTCACTTCAGTGAGTCACTCACTCACTACAAGGCCGAACAGCCTAAGAAAGAATAATTTAATGTTTACTAAATAAAAACAAGTGTGACTAATAAGTTATCCCTAGCCTTATAATTTTTATCCACACAGCTCTGTGAATAACGCCGAGCGTTATCGGCAGACCGAAATCTGCGAATAATGCCGAGTGTTATTGTTAGACAGAAATGTTCCCATAATTACGCACATTTCTAGAAATAATTAGGATCACATTCCAAGCGAGGGTGGGGGTGTAGTTTTAAGTAGTGTAGGATAGATAGATCGTTAATGAGAATGGCACAAACACATCTCAAAACCGAAGCTACCGGTATGCACAAGTTAAATTTTTAAAAATTTAATAGGCCTAACTATAGCCTATATATTGGAAATGACAATTAATTGTGCCAACATCTGCTCTGTTAGGGGCCAACATATTCGACCTATAGAGTGTTACTAATAGATCCAGTCAAACCGCCTACTCCTAGACATAGCTAATTTTCTGGTATTTCATATTAAATGTTATACCAGTAATAAAAATGGTACCGGTATTCTTCATGTAGACTCACTTTCACCCATTGTAGAGATGTCTTTAAATGATGTCAAAGCTTGATAGGATATCGTTTAGTTTTTTGTAAACACTATGACTATGATATATCACGTAGTCCAGAAATGTTCTGTCAGAAATAGTTGACATGCCGTGCAACAGTGTTATGATGCAGAGAGGTGTCTCCATCAGGCGGCCATGTGAGAGACGGGGAGGGGCATATAGGCCCTACATCGATAATAACAGAATCTAATCCTGTTTAAGGCTAGTATTTTTTCCTGATGCAACAGTGTTATGATGCAGAGAGGTGTCTCCATCAGGCGGCCATGTGAGAGACGGGGAGGGGCATATAGGCCCTACATCGATAATAACAGAATCTAATCCTGTTTAAGGCTAGTATTTTTTCCTGATCCTTGAGGGTGTCCCTAAGTCTACCCAGCTCTGACCTTAGCTGGGGAAAAGTAAAGCTGGCTGGTTATTGCGCTGGCCATACACTCAAACTTGTAAACGCTGCTTCAATTGCCCTAAGGGAACTTTACTTCCCCAAGACTCGCAATGCATCCTACGACCAGCAGGGTTCCAATTAATTTTTGTATGCTTTTTTTTGGTATTTAGACCCATAGTTACAACAGTGGCAGTATGGCTTTTTCTTTCAATTATGAACATTTTTTTTTACAAGAGCTAAAATTGTTGATGTCAATGATATTGATATGTTTTAAGTACGGTACCGGTATGTTCATTTCATTGTCATCACTAAGTGTTATTTCAACTATTTCTGATGATCCTTATTAGAAAATAAAATGAAACAAATAAAATGTCACATATTTTTTCAGCTAAACATTAATACACAACTCTGAGATCTAAAATATTTGAATAAGTAAGTTATTAATAATTATTTGTTTATTAGAGAAAAAAACAAATGGATGTTAAAGTCTATGAGTGGAATTATACAAAGAAAATTAAACACTCAAAACAGCTAAAAGTATATCACAATGTACAGTTAGAACAGCTGTATCTGACTTAAACATGGCTTATGCGGCTCATCTGCGTGTCCATGTTGTTTACAGTGTTTTAACGAAACTTGAATGAACATTCTAACAAAATAGATTGAAACTTGTAACATAAGTAACAAAACTATATGAAAATAATAATAAAACTATGTGAACATAATAAGAAAGCTATATGAAGAATATTATTATAATATAACACTACGAAATAACCATTAAATATTTTTTCTTTTACATTTTATTTATAAAAATGAGGCTTCCCCGACGGGGAATCGAACCTATGTCTGCTGGGTGATGGTCAGAGATACTGACCACTACACTACCGAGGAGATGTGTACATACGAACTTTGTATTTTATATTCATAATTTAATTTATCACATTCTGCGAATAATGTCAAGCGTTATCGGCAGACCGAAATCTGTGAATAACGGCGAGCGTTTTCCGCACAGCTCTGTGAATAATCACTTCGTTATAATTTAGTAGGTCCTGTAATTGTTGTAATAGAAACATCATTAAGGATCTAGCTAGCCTTCTCTTCTAGTCTCTAGAAGTACTAGGACTAATAAATAATTATCACTCAATCACTGCCTAAGCCTTGCCTGCCTAAATTGCCTTACACTTACATTTACACACAAATCAATTTATATTGATTTATATAATATATATGGCGTCGTCCATAAAGTATGTCACACTATTTAGCCTATTTTGATCATTTTTACCCCCCCTCCCCCTGTCACAAACTGTCACAAATCTCGAACCCCCCCCCCCCCCCAAAGTACTTCACACTTTCGAACAAATTTTTTTAAAAATGAACACCTAATTAGAATTTAATCTCAAACACACTTCACTATTAAACTGTATAAAAATATAAAATTTCCACTTATAGTAAAAGAACTATCACATTATTAAAATGACTTTAGTAGAAGAATAGTTAGTTGTCACAGTTATTCATTGAAGCAGTAGTTCAATCTTGATTGAATTTGAAAACAAAAATTGCAAAAAATTAGTCTAGACAATTATACAATACACATTATTTATCTGCTGCTTTTTCATTTACAATAGGTGAGGTCAAGTTTTAATTAATCTTCCAATTATGCAATCTTTTTACACAGGATTAGAAGTAGATTATCAAAACTTGACCACACCCAGTGATTAAATATTAAAAAGGACAGTGAGATAATTATTCAGCGGACAACATAGAAATAATAATACTTCAGGCATGACGAAAGCAAGACTATACATAAAACAAGGCTTCGCAACAGCATACTAGCGCTCCTAGCGAGAGGAATCTTGAACAACACATTCAGGAGATAGGCACTTCATGCTATTTTGACATAAAAATAATTCGAATGTTTTACAAAATTTTTGAAAATTATTTTTAAAGCTATTAAATTCTACTAAAAAAAATAAATTAGAAATGAAATTTTAAAAAAATAAATGTGTGACATCACACATGGCCTGAACACCACCCCCCCTCCCCCTTATCACAAACTGTCACACTTTCTTACACCCCCTCCCCCCCCTCTGGAGCCTGACGTACTTTATGGACGGCCCCTATATCATAAAGTCTTAACATTGTCAACAAACATATTTTACAGTTAAAAACCATATGTATTCTTCAGACCTCCAGAGTGCAACAAAGAAAAGATGCAAAAAATGAAAGTGAGAAAGAGAGATCCAATTTAAGTTTTACACCTAAAGAGGATTCAGCTGGTAGAAAGAGAAAACTAGAGTCTGATGGTGGAGAAAGTGTAGCAACTGACAGAAGTACCTCAAAGAAACGAAAAAGCGATGTCGTAATTTCATCGTTGTTCAGAAAAAATCCTGAAATTCCTGTCATTTCAAGGTCAGTGAATTTGTAAAATTTAAAACTGAAAGAATTTCATTGCTATCTAAAATTGTGATTTGCATCAGCCATGTTTATCCTTTTATGATTTCCTCATCCCCATTCTTGAAAACCCCATCGTCTTCTATACATAAACACCTCTTGCTCAACTCAAACTCAGATATAATTTGCAAATGATATTTTTCTTTTGTTTTTATTAAATTGATTTTTTTTTCCCCTCCTTGCATTCCAGTTCTGAAGTAGATACAGTCACAGAAAATGTTTTCACTGGAGATGCATTTAAAGATTTGCCTATTCATCCCTTTTTGGTGGGTACCAAGACAAAATATGAGTTAAATTCCATTGAATCAAATTTTTTTTAAAAATCACAATAAATATTAAGAACTGATTGGCTGTACTGCTTATTTTTTTTTTTTATCGCTTATATTCACTTGTTTATCTCCATAAACATTCTTATAAAGTTACTGCGCTGCTCAAAATGTGATTTTTCTTGTTGAATAAGTTAGTGGTGGTCTTATGAAACACTGTTTATGTCTAAGAATCCCAAAATAAAAGAAATAGCTTGCTCCGGTTTTTTTTAATAGCTTCAAGAATGGAGTTAATTTTTTTAAAGTTGTTTCTTACTCTTGGAATATCAAGTATTTCTTTTCGTGTTTTGCTCCCAGGCCTCTAACCTTGAAGAAAAACAAGGCTTCACTCAGCTGACTGAGGTTCAGAAAAGGTCCATACCCATTTTACTTCAGAGGAAAGATGCTCTGATAAAGTCACAGACTGGCTCAGGTAATAAGCATTTGCTAAATTTTATGGATACTCAAGTGATATGAAGCCTGAGTGTTTGGTGCCCAGGTACAAAATTCATTTTACGACCCTTCAACTCTGAAACCCATTTTCATCATCAATATACCATAAAAGCCAACTTTGGCACCCTCAACTAGTCTGGCTCCAATGTACCCCTGTCTCTCTCTGTGTCCCCCCCCCCCCAGCTTCTTAATAGCTGATTGTCAGGTAATAAACTAGCATAAACTTACTTTAACTTCAGTGACTAGAATTGTGAATTTCCAGCTTGTTGAAGTTGTAGCCCTTGTTTTGTAGAATTTTGTCATGGAAACAGTCCCCCACTCATCTCCATCCCCCACCTTTCCACACCCCATTAATTCTAATCGTATGTCATAAGTAAATAAATAAAGTAAATCGTCTCCTCCCCCTTTTTATAGAACATTTCATGCCTATTCTTGCAGTAGTAAAGTTTTTGATTAGTTGAAAATTATCTTTTCTTAAATGTAAAGACTTAAACATAATTAGCTCCATTCCATTTGATTTACATTCAGGTAAAACACTGGCCTATGCTGTACCCATCGTTCAATCTTTGCAGGCAAGAAAGTTAAAAGTTAGAAGAGATGATGGACCCTATGCTCTAGTAATTGTTCCTACTCGTGAGGTAAATATCGAAGTAAATAAATATTAATTATAAATGAAAAGATGAATTTTATTGCCCATAATTTATTATTTTTGCCAAATATAAAGTACAGTTTAACCCAGATATGTTGCCGGCCTAGGGGTTTGCCAAAAAGCGTCGAGATAACCGTTGATCGAGATTAATGAAAACCAATATGACGGCAATATATTAACATGTGCTTGAAATTTCTTTATGCACATGATGTGCACATGTTTTGGAGTTTGCCGTAATTTGTTTGATGAAGCGATCAGAAGTAGTTATTAAAATCAGAATTCCAACAAAGGAACCAATCAAAATGCTTATTTTATTCAAAGGTCATGGCTAGATCATGTGATACATGACGTTGGTCAGGAAAATACCAAATTTTGAATGAAATTACCGGCGATTGAAAGGTTCGGTTGCTTTCGTAATTTTCTTTATGACGATAAGCTATATTTATCTTAAACTGGAAATAACAAACTTTCCAACCATACCAAATACATTAGGATTAGGCGATTCCAATTAACACCCAATTTAGGGATTCTTTCACCCTTGCATTTTGAGACATAAATAATTATTTTTATTATGCAAAACTTGTTTATTTGTTGTTTGCCAATTCTTCTCGCAGAGTTCAAAAGCAGGCGATTGGTCATAAGGCTCAAGATAACCAACAATAAGTGGCAAATTTGTCCCCTTTTTGTGCTCGAGTTATTAGGGTTCTGCAACATAAAAGAATCCACATAATCAATGACAAAATGCTATGGCAAAGAGATAATTTTGCGGTTTCACTTCAAAAATGTCGACTTAATAGGGTTGGCGAGTTAACTGAGGTCAAGATAAGTGGGTCTGACTGTACTTGATTTTGTTTTTTCAATCTGCTGCTTTTTTGAGTTGTTAAAATTTTACTTGTTTTAATTTTCTCCCCTTAAAGTTGGCATTGCAGAGCTATGACACTTTTCAAAAGCTATTGAAGGTTAGTCTTACATAGTTGTAGATCTTCCATTATGCATTTTTTTTTGTAGTCAGTTCCATTGATTATATTATAGAGCAATTCAATCCTTAAATAGCAGTGTATTATGCTTTTTATTTCAAAACTAGTGATTAAATAAAATTGGAAATTTATATGAAATTTTTTAATTATTTTTGTTTTAAAATCTTTTTCAGCCCTTTATTTGGATTGTACCTGGCTGTCTCATGGGAGGTGAAAAACGAAAAGCTGAAAAATCAAGGTATTTAGAGTTAAATTTAGTGTCAAGAATTTGTTGCGGTGTTGCTGATGTTTTCAGGTAAAATTTAAGACACCAGTTTGCATTTCCTTTTTTTTTTTAGAAAAGGTTTTAGATTTAAGAGTAACTGTCAGGAAACAGTTTCTTGTTCACAACTCTTCCTGAATCATTTCCTTTTTTAATGAACAGATTACGTAAAGGTGTTAACATCCTAGTTGCAACACCTGGTAGGCTGATGGACCACATCAAGATGACCAGTGTGCTGCACCTGGCCAGGATTCAGTGGCTTGTTATTGATGAAGCTGACAGGTAGAGGAGACACTTCATGGATTTAGTAGTTGGTTAAGCTTTCTTACTATAGAATATTAACATTATTTTGTAAATTTTTATTTAGAGCGGGGAAGTTTTTTTGAAATATGAGCTTATTGTTAATTAAAATATTTGATACAAGGTTTGATCCCCTAGTCCAGTGGTTCTCAACCTTTCTAGTGCCGCGACCCCTTAATACTGTTTCTCGTGTCGTGGCGACCCCCAAGCCACACAATTATTTTCGTTTATACGTCATATGTGTAAGTATATATGTTTTCAGATGGTCTTAGGCGACCCCTGGAAAAGGGTCCCGCGACCCCTACAGGTTGAGAACCGCTGCCCTAGTCCATGCAACTTTGAAATTCATTGGCCTTTACCTATTTATTTGTAGTGTTTATTTATTTAATTCATAGATCTCATTATATAAAGTGTTTGTCTGACCTCAAATTAAATTGTGAAAACTACACATAATGCAAGATATGACTTAAATTTTAATAATTTTTTTCCATTTCTGTTACTATGACAAACCATTTCTATAAAATACTTATCTGAAAAATGCTGTTAAATACTGAGAAAAATTCCTCCTTTAGTGAAGATGCTCTAACTGAGAAAAAAAATTTATTATTTTGTATTAGAAAAATTGCATTATAAAAAGAAAGTAATTAATTCTATTCCAAGTCTGGGAGTTGTTCCTGTTAGTTATACTTATTCAGCAATAATTCCTACTTGAATAGTATCCACAGCGAGAAATAAGCAGGGGGGGGGGAATGACCAAAATCAAAACCATAAACAAAATTATGGTGTCATGATAAAATAAGATTCTCCATTTTACATGCATTTAATATAACGACACAGGGCCACATGTGAAATTCGCAGGTCCCACCAATGTCTCAGGGAATGATGGGTTCCCTGCTGAAGATTTCAAATTGGTTTTGTTTGTGACCAGTGATAATTTTGCTTGTTTTCATTAGGTTACTAGAGCTGGGATATGAGAGAGACATTTCTCAAATCATGAATGCCCTGAAGTCTCAGTGCCCAGATCCTCCACAAACTGTTCTCCTGTCCGCAACACTTTCTGAAGGTAAATGTTAGTTGCTTAGCAAGAAAACAGCTACAGGTCTGTGCATCAAGACAAAAAAGCTTTGAATTTCTTTGATTCTGATAGACTACGTTGCTGCAACTAAGTACTGGCATATGTGCAACAGTTTGGGAAACGATGCAGCTATGCTAACCGCTCCTAGCTGGTGCCAGGGCAGCCTTGAAACTCTCGATTCATGTAGAGTCCACGGTAGTATTGTCCAGTTGGTCCAAGCAATTATGGTTCGTTGGAAGAATGATTGTTTATATTGAACTGTGTTACACAGAGGCACAGTGAAGCATTTACCATTGTTCAGGATGTAACTGCTCATGGAATTGTCAGAGGTGAAGTCAGTGTTTATTGAGCGTTTGGCTCTGATTAAGCGATCTGGCTTCTGCGGGGGTTAGATACATGTTAGCTGGAATGGCCGGCACTAGCCCCGTGACCACTTTATTGAGAAATGTTAGACGGAGCTTTTCTCGTCAGTCTTTGATGGAGGGGATGTGAAATCTTTTAAAGAGGTCAAAGTAGAAGGATGTGGGGGTGCCAGCAAGAGCCGTCCTTGGGCTTCAGCTCCATTGACAAGGAGGATGAAATGTTTCACCACACTAAAACAGTTTCTTTGTCAATGGTTTAGTCAAAGCAAAGTAAGATCAAAATTTATAACTGTTGCCTTTGTTATTTTCCTTATTGCTGCCTTGAGGGATATCTTTCACAATAATCATAGTAAAAGGGTTTTATTAGAGTGAAACTGTCTATATTTAAGTGAATCATGACTTAAGCTTTTAAATTTTGCATTGATTCCATAGTTTATATTGCATTTACTTTACTTGAAACTGGATTCCCCACTGGATGGCAAGTGGATACTGTTTTTTAAACTAATTATTTGAGTGTTGGACTGCAAAAAACCTTTCAAGTAGTTTTATGAGACACAAACAATTTGAGTAAATAAAACAATTTAGGTTAAAGCTTTAATAATGGTGATACAGAATACATCTGTATTCAGGGACTTGTGTCCATTCTTATTCTTTTTTTTTTCTGTTTTTAGGAAGGAAGCATATATATTATGTATTATATACTTATATAAATGTGTTTTTTTTGTTGCACTGATGCAGGCATTTGTCGAAACAATTGAATTTGTATTCTGTGTTCCCATTATTAAAGCTTAACCTATATAGTTTTATTTACGCAAATTTTTTGTGTTGCATTGATCTGTTTTAAAACTAATATGTTTAACCAACATTTGTGATTATTTATTTTCCATTTCAAGACATAATAGGTTATTAAAGAATTTTTTGCAAAAATTGAGAGAGTAAAAAAAAAATATTTCACCGTTTGTATTTTAGTGTTACACTGCTTTATAACATGAATGTTTGACCTGACTTCAGGCGTGGAAAGGCTGTCCAGCATAACTCTGAATGACCCAGAGCACATCAGTGTGTCTGACGGCAACGACATCCGGGAGCAAAAATCCGCCCACAGCGTACCGCATGTGACCTCTCCCCCCGGCCATGTTCTGGAAGAGAAGAATGACAACAACTTTGCGGTGCCGTCTCAGCTGAAGCAGTTCTTCATCATCACACCTTGTAAATTACGTCTAGTCAGTCTTGCTGCTATGGTGTTGTGGAAATGCAAGGTGAGAAATTTTAATGGTTCAGTGTGTTTAAGTAAAGATAGAACAAAGCAGGAAAATACAGAGTGTGTTCTCTGTAAAGTCAGAAGCAAGTAGTAAAATACGGAGTACATTCTAAGTGAAGTCAGAAGCAAGCACTAAAATACAGATTATTTTCTCAGTTATAACAGAAGGAAGCAGTAAATTTCAGGCTTTTGTTCATCAATCTGTTAATTCATTTAATGTTTTTTCCCTAGTATTCAAAGCCTGCCAGTAAAGTGATAGTATTCATCTCTACCCAAGACTCTGTACATTTTCACTGCAAGCTGTTCTCTGAAGTCCTGGGTAAATCACGCAACATCAAGGAAGCACTAAAAAAACTAGCTTTTGGTGAGGAGGAGGAGGAGGACGTCGATGTTGGTGACAGTGACGATGATGAGCGTTATGGGAATATCAGACAACCTAAGAAGGAAGAAGTGAAATTTTATCAACTGTATGGCGATATGCCACAGAAGGTGAAGATGTTTAACCTATTAAAGAATAAAGGGAAAAGTTGCTGTCTTAACTCTATTGGAATAGCCAAATAGCCATGAAGGAGAGGATAATTATTATGAATATGCATTAAATTGGAATTTGTTGATCAAAGTCCCCTCCTGCAGGAAGCAGTAGTGATAAAGTCATGTTGACCAAAGCCCCCTCCTGCAGGAGGCAGTAGTGATAAAGTCATGTTGACCAAAGCCCTCTCCTGCCAGGAGGCAGTGGTGATAAAGTCATGTTGACCAAAGCCCTCTCCTGCCAGGAGGCAGTGGTGATAAAGTCATGTTGACCAAAGCCCTCTCCTACAGGGAGGCAGTGGTGATAAAGTCATGTTGACCAAAGCCCTCTCCTACAGGGAGGCAGTAGCGATAAAGTCATGTTGACCAAAGCCACATGAACATTGATTCTTAATTTCTTTTCAAAGTTTCCTGAACAAATTTGTACAAATAATATTAATAAATATTCTCGATTACAAGCAATGGATATTTTTTTGTAAACCTTAATTCAACTCATGAAATGCTTTTAAGAAATACTTGACTATTGCAGGAGAGGCAGAAAACATTCAGTGACTTTACAGCAACAACATCTGGAGTCTTGTTTTGTACAGTAAGTAATTGATTGCCATGCCTTATTTAATGACTGTTAGATTAATGGTTTAGAGGAGAGGAAGAAGCAGGACTACTTGAAAATAATGTATTTTATATATATTTATGGTTTGGTTGGCTGAGTCAGTAAAACAGAAATACCTCGAACATTGGAGAGGTTAGGATCCAGATTCCCGCCACGGATCGGGAGGAATCGCAAATGTTTGGTACGAGTCACTAAAAATGTAAATAAATGCATACTTCTAGAGTTTTGACTCTTAATATGACACTACAATTCAAGCAGTGAAAGATTTTTTTTTTACTCTCTCAGCTGTTGCAAAAAAATACTTTAATAACCTTTTATGTCCTGAAATGGGAAAAGTAAACCAAAATTGTTGTTTAAACACAGTAGTTTTAGAACAGATTAATGAGACACACAAAATTTGTGTAAATAAAACAATCACTTTAATTCCATTTAGAAGTTAGCTTAATACAGGATAATAAATGAGGGGCTGCATTCAAGCTTAATACAGGATAATAAATGAAGGGCTGTATTCAAGCTTAATACAGGATAATAAATGAGGGGCTGCATTCAAGCTTAATACATTACCCTTAAACAAAAAATGGTTGATTTAAAAATAGAGTACAGTTTTGCCTAATGGCTATTTGCCACTAGCACATTTACAGTACCCTATACTAATGTTACCCCCTAGTGTTTACTAATTCATTGGCTGCCGTTTTCTTTTGCAGTCACAGTTAGGTAAATCCAAGTAATGAAATTTGGCAGATCTGTGACTGTGAAAAAAATTGTGAATCCAAATTAGTTACGTTCCAATGAAAATGATAATCCATGAATTCTTGAATCCCCATAAGCAAATTTGAGGTATTGCAGTACAAGCATTTTTAATGATCCAGGCCTACAAATCTTTGTTTGAAAAATTGTGCACTCCATTCATCGCTCCCTTCATCTTTCCATTTCCCCTCTCCCAACCCCATCGGGCTCAACCTGGATGTCATTATTAGACCAGTTGGACGAGTCCAGTTGTCGGCAAACTCATTAGTCAAAAAAGCAAAAAATCAGCAGCAGGGCAATTTAAATTTTGTTTGAGAGCCAAATTTCTTTTCAAGAACCATGTTTTTCAGAGTCTAAACCGATTTGTGGCCAACTAGCAGAGCCGCACTCAGGTGGCATGCGTCTCGCGAACCACAATTTGCCCACCACTGGACTAGTCTATAAGACTATTTATTAGAAGTCAACACTTTGTATTGTGTGAAAAGAAGGGATAATTGGACCCTTCAATTACAAACTACTGCAACAGAACAGGTTACCTTGATGTTAAACCAACAAAAGTAATAAATATGACTAAGAATTTATTATGTTTGAAAAAAAATGTTGATTTTATTTCAGGATGTTGCAGCCAGAGGGTTGGATTTACCAAACGTGGATTGGATTATACAGTTCACATCACCTGGTGCAACAGTGGACTACATCCACAGAGTTGGTCGAACCGCACGTGCTGGAACCAAAGGGCATTCACTCTTGTTTCTCATGCCATCAGAGGCTGGGTACATACAAGAGCTTAACAAACATAAAATAAGGTGAGGCCCCGTCTTTATCCCTTTCTGACACTCAGTTATTTACGTGACAAAATAATTGTAGACTCGCTTGTCTCCCCTTGGTGCTTCAGTTAAATCTAAATACAATTTTATTTGTAGATTCAGTTGTACTAGGCTAATGGTGTTTGAGTTACGGTGTTGTGGAAATGTTTCTCCCCCAGCACAGTTCAGTCTATAAGAGGAAGTTGCTGAGGCCACACTGTGGATTTAGGTCATGGGATATACATGTTATTTCATGCGCTTCACAAGTCTAACTGTATGTAGCATGAAACTATTAAAAAGTAGATTTTTTTGTCTTTCTTCTTTTGAATATTTGGCCCATAAATTTTCTGTCTTACTTACACAAAAACTGCTATGTAATTTAATCAGCTCTTGACCTTGCCTATTTCATTTGCTCTATTACAGCATACTTTTTTCTAACAGCCTATAATATTTTTCTAATATTCACCCATTCACTCCATGATTAATGCAATTATTTTTTTTTTTATGACTGAATATTGGCGTCAATTATAATAAGTTTTGTCATGTATTACAATTTGTTTAGTGTATCAGATTTTGTGTCATATTAAACTATAGAGTTTTTCTCTAGTGAAGTAAGAGAGAGGCCAGTTTTTAATCCACATAGGAATGATCTTTTAGCTGAAGACTTTTTTTTATTGTATTTTTTCTTTGATGTTTATGTAGAAAATCAGATGTCATATGTCATTTTCCTCTAACAATCTGTAAATCTACATAATCTTATATCTGGTATTCAAATTATAGGTGAATTGTTTTGTTTATATGTTAAATTAATAACAATGTCAGAATTTATTAGTCTGATATTTAATGTAGATAAATCACAAGTTGTCCCTTCACATTGAGCTGGTTGAATATGTACATATATTGGGTGCATCTCTAACCTCTCTCCACTTCCTCTTAAGCACAGGTATTGTATAAATAATTGGGTTCAGAGCAGAGTTGATTGGCAGCACAAGAACCGCCAGCCACGCAAAGGCGTCCATCCCAAGGTCAACACCTTCCAAAGCAAGCAGTCCCGTCAGTCCGACTGGAAACCAGCATATGAAATCTGTAATTGCGATAAGTGATAGATTCCTTGCCACGATGAAATCTTGAGCCCGCCTCGAATTCCCTTGGGAGATTTGTATCCCAGTGTCGACGTTAGCCTTTGTCATGGCCCTGTAAATGAGGACCTGACCGATGCTGATGAGCGCGAACAGGAAACAGTTGAGGAAGATGAACACACTCGCAGAATACTGCCAGCCCTGCAGCTGTGTGCTCAGAAGGGGAAGTCCCAAACACATGCCATTGGATTGGTAGGTTTGCCAGTTGGCAAACTTGGGCAGCAGAGGGATGGCACTGAGCACTATGCCCGCCAGCCAGGAGAGAACACAGCAGAGCTTGATTATTTTGTTGGACATGCGGTACTGGCCAAAAGGAAACTTAATGATCAGGAATCGGTCCACGGTGATCAGGAGGATGTAGAATGCTGAGGTTTCACTTGCCAGGGTGGATAGAAACCCAGCAACCTTGCAGAGGGTGCTATGCCTCCAGGCCGATTCATTCCAGATGTATGTCCCCCTGTAGTAAATATCAACTGAGGCAATTATAAGAAGATAGGTACCCATGATCAAATCGGCAAAGCCTAGATGAGTTACATAGTGACCATAGGCCATCCTCAGGACTGTGCGGTCAAAACCCAGCCTGTAGACAATGACCACCAGGTTTCCTAAGACAGCGATCGTGCCGTTGACCCACAGCAGAAGGCGTAGCACCATCTCGCTCATCAGGTCAGAACAGGAAGAAAATAGATCTTTCGGTGCCCTGCAGGTTCCTATCTTGGTGTCCTTGTTGTGAATTTGTGGACAGCACAGCTGATACATGTCTGTGTATAAAACACCGAGGATGGTCAAGTTTTTAAATGTGTTTGCTGAGAAATGCTGTATGTCCATATCTCTCAAGTCCAGCTCGACAACAGAAAATGACTTGGGAAACATGTCCGGGCCGAGCTCAGTGATGCGTGTTCCCCTGAGACTCAGCCGAGCCAAATTTTTCATATACCCCACTAGCTGAGAGGGAAGAGTGGAGATTCTAGTGAACGACAGGTCCAAATCTTTCAGGTGAGAATCATGGCTCTCAAAAGAATAATGGTCGATGTATTCCAAATGATAATTGTGTGACAGATTCAAAGTTTGTAATCCTTTCATTGAAGTGAAAATACTGGAATTTGTAATCCTTCGTAATAGGTTGTAACTGAAATCCAACCATACTACAGCCAGTAGCTCAGTGGTGAAACCTGAGGCTTGGTCAACAGTTTCAATGCTGCAGTTTGAGAAGTTTGCCTCTATCACATAACTCAGCTGATCTTGATTGACCCTAGAAAAAATCCTTGATAAGTTGACCCCAGACAGGTCAAGGTATCGGGTGCGACGGTCAACAAAGCTGAGGTCAAGGGCAGGTGTGGCCTTGTTGTAATCCGAGACGGCCACGACGCCAGCCAAACAAAAGAAACCCAGGGCACAGGAAATACCACAGTTGATTTCATCGTCATGCTGTGGGCAGTGAGGGAAGTGATCGCAGACTCTGTCGGGGTGCAAGCAGATGTCTGAGTCAACACACCTGAAATAACCAGTACAATTCAGCGGCTTTGTCAGCTCGTCTTCACCCTGCGGACATTCATAGAGACCGTTTCGGACATAGTGTATGGGAATGCAGTAGGATCCAGGACATTTGACATAACCCTCAGAGCAGGTGAAGTTCTCACAGTTCTGAAGATGCACCATGTTCCTGCAGCCGATGGTGCTGTTGTACTGGTCCTTGATGTAGACGCACTTTGGTGCCCAGTTGCTGTACCTCAGCACGACGTGAGCCTGGTCGTAGCAGGAGGTGTTCTGCAGCTGGCCCAGGAGTTCATCCAGTGGCCCCTCCTGTCCCTGGCAGTCCACCACCCCATCCCCTATCTTCTCAGGGTATAAACATTGGGTGTTGTTGCAGATGAGGACGCATTCGTTGATCCTGTGCTCCTGCGACAACTTGAACTCGTCTTTGACACCAGTGGGTGAGTTTGTGCTGCAGTCCGCTTCGCCGTCGGCGAACCAATGTTTGGGGAAGCATTTGTCATCAGAGCAGCGGCCGTGTCGGCATTCACACCCAACTTCGTCAGAGTCATCCTTGCAGTCACTGTACAAATCACACTTTGATTTCTTTGGGTAGCACTGCCCCGACCCACACTGATTCTCAGCATTCTGGTCACACCTCGGGTAAATGCAGAATTTTTCGTCATACCCATTAGAGCAATCTAGATTTCTATCACACACAAAAGAATAAGGTGTCCACTCAACACCATCGCCACATGAAAACATGGGAACCATGCTCAGGGAAATCGTATCATTGTAGCTCTTGTTTCTGAAAATCACAGAGTAGGCCTGTTTTTTTTTAGTGCTGCTCTTACTCAAGAGCCAAGAGGCAGAGGCGACGTAGGTGTGTCTCAGTCTTCCTAACAGTCCCAGCTCACCTCTCATCACTGCAGATGCCAGGCTTCCCAGACTCGGACCATCTTCAACTGAAATCAGTGTTTCATCACATGTTGTGTTGGGCCCAAAGTCAGCCTGCAGCTCACACAACGGCAAAGCCTTTTTTATCAGACCACACTGTTGGCTGTGCCAGCCCTCTTCTTTGAAAAATTTCTGATTATCTATTGACCCGTTGACAGGTGGACTATGGATTCTGTATCTCCACACCACACACGCATTGGTGTACCCACCTGATGGCTCATTGGCTGCCCAATGAGAATATACTAAAGGAAGTTTGTTCACCCAGTGGAACTGCTTCCTGACCTGAGACATTTCTTTCTCTGACCTGAATTCTTCACGCTCCAGCCCTATGAAAATATCCACATATTCATCCGTGTCACTCAAATTGTTGGCGCGACCAGCTAGCCCCATCAGCATGTACGGGATATTAGTCTTAATGTAGTTAAATTCTGACAATGTTTCTATTGCAACAATTCGGCTTCCCGCTCCTTCACATGATGACTTACCATCAGACAACCTGGCATTTTCTCTTGGAACCAATAGTTTGTAGCAGGACATATTCGACACGCACTGACCATCCATCTGTGCATTGAAGCTGGGGATTTGGGCATCGCAAAAAGAGCACAACAGCATAGATGTTTTAGTTATTTTGGTCTCGGGCTGCTGGGTGAAACTGATGACATTGTTTCCTGGGAAAAGGGGCAAGATTGGAATCAGGGCCATGGAGCTGAAGGCAACAAACAAAATTTTGATTTTGGTGGAGTTGAAAACTTCAACGCAGTACCTTGTGAACCACTGGTGATTGACTGTGACAAAGTGATTCACGGCCACAATCAGCACTTGGACGGCATTCTCACGTGAGCCTGCTTTACGGTCGTGATAAAGCTCAGTGATCATGAACTTTGCCGCTTCTATGGTCGATGGCGTGTTTGCGGTGGTGGTGAAATCTTTCTCTATAGCTTTTTTGGCTGAAAATTTATTGGAATGAGTGCGGAAATTGAATTTTTGCAGCACCAGGCTGGAATCTGGGTCAGACTGGGATTTGCCAGTGGACACATAAAAGGCCACCTTGACCCTCGTCAGGTCAGTTTCTTGCGGCATTGTGAAAATGTCAATAAACTGGGAAAAGTAGGACATCTGGGAGTGGTAGGCGGCGCTCTCCACTTTCTCCAAGACGGTCAGGAAGCTTTTCTCAGCCTTGCCATTGTACAAGGGGAGGCTGAGCAGTTGGGTGTCTCCAGGCAAATCAAGGCAAATGTTGTTGATCAGATCTGCCAGGCTGAAGTTGCTTGACGTTTGCACAATTGGTTTTCCACTCTGAATGTTTTCCTTGCAGTTGAGTCGGTTGAACTCCAACACTGGTGTAAAGTTTGTTAGCGCTGCGTCAGCCAGAAACATGAGATCAATTTCTTGTGTCATACAGTCATGTAAAGGGAAGTCATCCTGGCCTCTTTGGACAAGAGTTGTATGGACTTGGCAGGCAGCAATGTGGTAGTAAAGAATAGTAAAATAAACATTACTTCTTATTTCAGTAATGACAAATTATTGTGGGGGGGGGGGGTATCATAATTTAAATTTGTTTTCACTAATTCCTGTGGATGCGAATCCTTAATGTCATAACAAAGTGAAGGACATCCTTAAGATATAAGTAGTGGTAGTAAGATATAAGTAGTGGTAGTCTAAAAATCTGAATATGAGGATATTTGCAGGTATGTTCTAACCTCCTCTCCCCCCCCCCCCCCCCCCCCCCNNCCCCCCCCCACCTAATCTAGTAGAGATTAACAACTTTTTTTTTTCTTTTGTTGAAAATTGAACAGATAAATCTCAATGTGCATAACTTCACAAACCTGACAAGCCTTACTTTTACACTTTTACATCTTGGAAATGGTCCAAAAATAAAAATTATTTTATGAGTCTGTCAGCATAAGTAAAAAAAAAACGAGTGGCAGACTGAAATATATTTCCATCTCATTTCAATGAAGAACCAGCAACATCTATAATTCCTGAATACCACCATTAAAGTTACCCATAAAGTTCAGCTGATATGTTTTAGCTTGATCATTGTCCCAATACAATCTTTCAAAATATTCTACATAAAATAAATATTAAAAAATTTCTTGTTTGCTGCTTACCTTGATGTGGAAACCCTACTAAGCAGAACATTATACAATAGTTGATCAACTGTAATTTGGTCATCCTAGATAAATTTCTGGACAGCTGAAGGCCAAAAGAAGAGAACATGTTATTAAGCCCCCTTTGATAAAAAAATACTGTTTCAAAAAAAACATGCACCTTGGAAAACTAAAGTTAATTCAAGGATGAAATTTTACAGATGTGCAATGTTAACTTGAAATTTGAGAAAAGCATTATTTTAAATGCATCTTAACATTTGCCTGACCCTTAAATTCAAAATTTTCACTTCTTATTTTTAAAAATTCAATTCTCAGCTTCAGTGAATCAAAACTTCCTATAGTTGATGGCTCAGTGAATCAAAACTTCCTAGAGTTGATGGCTCAATGTTGACACATCATGTTTATTTCTCTTGGCTCTCAAACACCACTATCTCAAACTTCTTACAATCACTGGCCCTAGTCATCTCACCCTTGCGTGTCCACAAGTGGAGCTCAACTGGGAATCAGAGAGTGGTCCTCTATTTATCTGAAAATCTGTGGAAAAAATTATTTATTCTGCGGTGTCTCGTTATCTTTTTTTTTTAAACATTGCATCATCCTCGGTATCAGGAACAAAATCATTACTAAGAAAGCACATCTGGACATTTCAATCTTCCCATTGCTTGTCTTTTACAAGCTTTATTAGAATGATCTGAAGTGGCTTAGAATTACAACTTACCATTTTGATATTGATTGGGGAAACTACTGTGCAATGTTTGATATGTTGGTACTTGCTATGTTTTGGTAAAAATCATTGTCTGAGCAATGTTTGATCCTTTGGTACTTGTTATGTTTTGGTAAAAATCATTGTCTGAGCAATGTTTGATATGTTGGTACTTGCTATGTTTTGGTAAAAATCATTGCCTGAGCAATGTTTAATCCTTTGGTACTTGTGTTTTGGTAAAAATTATTGTTTGAGCAATGTATATAACTTGTGTTCATATTTAGCAAAATGAGGACTTGGGTTGTTAAAAGAAAATTAATTTCCAGTTGTGTGTTGGGAAAGTATCTTGACATCTTAACTCAAAGGACAGACTCATGTGTGATTACAGTTGTGAGCAGATGTCTTTCTTAACTGTGTGACATAAAGCTGAATGTATAAAATGTCCTTTCCTTTTTTTCTGCATGGCAACCCTTGTCTTCTACATCTTGTTTGTGAAGTGTAACTCGAATCTGATGGAGTGACTCATAGAAGATATTCTGAATTTGATACAAGAAAGATCATTGGCCTAGTTGGAGTTGAGTCCAAAAAACCAAATCAATTATCCAGTTGTTTTTTTTTAGGATAACTAGTTGGCATCCCTGAGTTTCCTGTCTGTCTTGGAATGTCAGACTAGTGGACTTGGGGGGGGGGGGGCACCACTTGGAGGACTAACCTTTTTTAGATAAAAGATATTTTCTTGTTATCACATCCCATTTTTTTGACAGCAA
>CAXITT010000132.1:603761-615556 GCA_964033795.1 Lymnaea stagnalis | reverse complement strand
CTCCCTCCCTACCCTCTCTCTCCCCCCCTTACCCTCACTCTCCCTCCCTTACCCTCACTCTCCTACCCTTACCCTCAACCTCCCACTCTTACCCTCACCCTCCCTACCCTAACTCTCCCACCTTTACCCTAACTCTCCCACCCTTACCCTAACTCTCCCACCTTACCCTAACTCTCCTACCCTTACCCTAACTCTCCCACTTTTACCCTAACTCTCCCACCCCCTCACTATAACTGTCTCCCACTTTTACCCAAACTGTCCCACTTTTACCCTAACTCTCCCACCCTTACCCTAACACTCTCCCACTCTTAACATAAGGGAGATTAATAAAGAACTGTCTTGCCTTAATTATTTCAATGGAGAAAATGTTGTTTTTATTATAGGTAAGTAGCGAATAAGTGTTTAATATTTTAGACAGATGTCCACGAAAGTATAAGACTTAAGTCCAGAATCAATGGTTAAGTATCGGAACTGCTGTTCAAGCCGTGTGAAGTAAATCTTGGAACAAGGTTTGTTTGAGCCTTGAGTTGAAAAGACAGGACAATTGAAATGGACACTTTGACAGCTAGATCATACTAGATGTCTTCTTCAGCTCTTGGTTCACTGAGATCTTGCAACACTCGAGTTTTTTCATTTCTACTTGGTTGTTTGGTTCATTTTGTCTCATCTGCTGAAGAATGCATCTAGCTGGGTTGGGGGGCGGGGGGGGGGGCGCTGGGGGAGGAATTGATCCTGAAGATAACAAGGTTAGTTTTCTCTCGAGTTTTTTCATTTCTACTTGGTTGTTTGGTTCATTTTGTCTCATCTGCTGAAGAATGCATCTAGCTGGGTTGGGGGGCGGGGGGGGGGGCGCTGGGAGAGGAATTGATCCTGAAGATAACAAGGTTAGTTTACCTAATGGACACTGCACCATCCAGTTTGATTTCAAATTGCCAAAGTAGACTCACCACAGCTAGAATGAATTGTAACCCTACGCCCACACGGTTAGCTCTCTTATGGATTCTTTTTTATTGTATTTTTAAAATATTTTTCCTGATATCAGCACCTGAATTAAAGTTGCTGTGCTGGTTTAGAAGATCACATGGCTTGAACGGAAGAGTTATGACAAGAATATAGCTACAAGAGAGAGAGAGAGAAAAACAGCAATGGGTTTAGATAACGGCAACGGTTTGGGTTTAGACAAAAGCAATAGTTTGTGTTTAGACAACAGCAATGGTTTGTGTTTAGACAAAAGCTATGGTTTGGGTTTAGACAAAAGCAATGGTTTGGGTTTAGACAAAAGCAATGGTTTGGGTTTAGACAAAAGCAATGGTTTGGGTTTAGACAAAAGCAATGGTTTGGGTTTAGACAAAAGCAACGGTTTGGGTTTAGACAAAAGCAACGGTTTGGGTTTAGACAAAAGCAACGGTTTGGGTTTAGACAAAAGCAACGGTTTGGGTTTAGACAAAAGCAACGGTTTGGGTTTAGACAAAAGCAACGGTTTGGGTTTAGACAAAAGCAATGGTTTGTCTTTAGACAAAAGCAATGGTTTGTCTTTAGACAACAGCAATGGTTTGTGTTTAGACAACAGTGAGTCTAATGATGCCTATGAATATCACAACTGAGGTCATTCACGCATGAAGTAAAAAGATAACTTTTTTTTTTTTTTTTAAAAGGGTAAATCTACAAATCAAGGTTCACAAGTCAGATTTATAATAGAGATCGTACAAGTCCCAGTTTTTATTGCATTGAAACTCAGCATAAAATAATTTAAATTGAACACCACACTAGTGCTAATGGCAAAACAATATAAAAAAATAAACGTAATCTACAAATGATACATTGAGAGGAAGCAATGTGGAGCTCATTTTCCGTCCACGGGAAACTTAACTGTCATTCTCTCGTGATAAGTTAACATTCAGATAAGCTTGTCAACTCGTTAAGTCGGTGCTCCTCAAACACCTCTGTACCAAAGAAGTACATAGTTTTACGCAAGCTGTTTACGCAAATGGGACATTTTTAGCAATAATCTCACGAAGCACAACTCGTAGAATTAGATACCAGTGTTTGGCCAAATGACTTTGCCTTGCAGATGAACGAAAATTATGTGCAGTATCCTTCAAAAGCTGTACGCTACTTTAGAAAAAAAAATATTTTTTTTAAACATATAAAACATACTTTAGGATTTAACAGTGGAGTCTGAGCATAGCAATTCAAAGCTGAGACTCATTTTACTGTATATATTATAAAACATTTATCACATTTTAAACACAAATTATTTTAATTAATTAATTTTTGATTAAGTTGCATATCTTTTTTTTCTTCCAAAATTGACTCAACTTCAGTAAAGCTTAACTTATTATCATTCCATTTAGTGAGAATTTCCTCTCAATCATGACGATGGGTTGAATTTGAAAAGCTAAGTCTTAGTGCTTTCCGGATTCATTTATTGAGGGAGGAAGGAAACACTGGATAAACCAAATTATAGTTCCGTACTGTAAAAGCTTGCAGGTGGCTGAAATCTCTCGTATAGCAGTGATCTAGCCCCCCAACTCCCATCTCAGTTAAGCGTCTAAAGAGAGCATTTACTCTTCCTCTTGCGGTGGCGGAGGCGCCTCTTCCTCGGCAGGCGGAACTTCCGCCTCTGGTTCCGGTGGGGGCTTCTCAGCGGCGCCGCTCTCATCCAGCGTGACATCATCGGGTGGCGGTGCCGACTCTGGGGCGGTAGGCGGCTGACCAAGGACGTCCTCGTTCACGTCGGCGCCCTCTGCTAGGATCTCCAGGGTGACCCTCTCGGCTTCCTCGCGTGCCCACTTCGCCGCCTCTGCTTGCTGTCTGCGCAGCTCCGCATCTTTTCTTGCGGCAATCTGTACAGGAAAGGGAGAAAAAAAAACAAAAAAAAACTGAAATGTGTCTTTCAGAATAATGAACGCCATCTTGACATCACGGTGTTAGTTAATAAAGTTGTTGTCCTGTACCCAGAACACCGGAAAGCAAGGATGGGTCTCTTGTATTTTCAACAGAGGTAAGAGGATACATTTTCGCCCCTACTTACACTGTGTCCGGGAAAAAAACAACCTTTTTTTTATAATTATGAAAAAAAGATAAATATTTTTTTAAAAATTAAATTCTAAAACTCATTTTAATTCTAACACAAACATGATGTCAAAGTTAAATTAAAATTGTATCAGGGACCTTTCATTATTATTATTATTTAAAAAAAAAATAAAATAGGTCAGGATTGATTTTTAACATTGATAAATAATTGAATATTTACTTGTGTTTCCTCATCACTATCAAAAGGGTTAACATTTTTCCTTACACAGTGTATAGAGTTTTTATTTATCTTTTCTGGGTATTTTTAAACCATTTTGGCTCCCCTTCCCATTGTTCAGCCGAGGCAAAGTCCTCGATTTCTCCTACTTATTTTCCCGCCCGACATTTCAGTCGTAAATGATACATAAGGTTGGCAGCAGCTACCTGGGCCTCGACTGTTGCCCGGAGTGCGTTCAGTTCATCGACCAATCGCGCCTCTTCTTCCTCCTCCGGTGTCATGACGTGCAGGCCCGTGAGAGCTCCAGCCTCGAAGTGAGTTGTACCTGACAGGGGAAATTGTTGAATTTGAGCTAGAGACGGGCACGCAATTGACAGAACTACAGAGAATAATTATAACTTTACACAACAACAACAAAAATGTCCAAATATCACACAGATATGCGTGGGTACTGTAAATTGGAAATATAAAAAGGGAGGCCTTTTCAAATGATGGTGATTTAGGGAGTGTAGACTTAACCGTAGCCAATAGTGTTGGGAAAACAGGGGGTTGGGTGGGCACCATGATTTTTAACCTTTAAAAAAAAAAAGGAAGAAGACAACAGGAATATGGGAAAACTGTGGTGTACCTTGAATAAATACGGCGCGGGAAACCTTGCAACAGCGTGCCTAACACTAACACATGTAAAATCTATTATAATGTTTTAAATTAAACCCTAAAGTTCCACAAGATGTCACCCTGTCCTAGATAAGAAGAAGTAAGTTGAACCTTATAATGATGCTCATCTATCTATCGTGCCCCCCCAACTCCCCGTGAGCAGTGTGCCTAGGAAGAGGGTGCGGAGGGCCCCCCCCAACTCCCCGTGAGCAGTGTGCCTAGGAAGAGGGTGCGGAGGGCCCCCCAACTCCCCGTGAGCAGTGTGCCTAGGAAGAGGGTGCGGAGGGCCCCCCCCCAACTCCCCGTGAGCAGTGTGCCTAGGAAGAGGGTGCTGAGGGTGCATGCCAGGGCGCCACTTTTTTTTTTAATAATGAGGGGCGGAATTTTCGCTCAAATGCAGATTCTTCTCGTGAAAGTGGGGCGGCAAAATACTAAGCCCGCCCCGGGAGGCACTAGCCCTAACTACACCATGGCCTTTGATCTCTCTAAACAAATGTTGCGGTTATAGTTCCGCAGACAACTGCGTCCATCTATCAAAAGTTCGGTGTTACATTTCAAATGATAAGACAACTCTACCCATTTGAGACCCAAGTAAACATTTCGCAGGACAAGTTTAAGATAATAATTTCCTGGGACGAGGTGATTATAGCCATCTCCTCGTCCCAGATCATGGTCGGAGAAACCCTACCGATATACATTTCATCGATGAATACATTTGCGTGCACTCTATCTATACCTATAGGGGGAGGAGACGGCGGCATCCTCAGCGTATGCTCCTCGCCTTCCTCGATGAAGTCGTCCTCCCCAGGTGCCCTGTCCTGCTCATCCAGGATGACCAGTGCTGCCTCCTGGGCCAGGTCCATGAGTCCGGTCAGCTCGTCCTTATTGTCCAACACGTACTGCCCGTGCAGTTCACAGGCTACGTCAAACACGAATTTACCGTAGCCGAACATCTAGAGCATACACGTAATAAATGAATTAAGGTTAAACTTGAGCAACCATGGGCGTTACGCAGCATTTATAAATGGAGGTAATATTGAGAAATAGGGCTGATAATGAGAAACGTGTGCATTTTAAGTCAACATTCATCTTGATCAGCGTGTCAGCTTGGAGAGTATCTTGGGTTAGAATAATCTATGAATACTTCATGGATTTTTGTTCTGTTTAACTTCAAGCTTTCGCTTTGATGTGCTATTAAAAATGGGATTTAGAGACTGCTACATTTAAACAATCTCTACTAAAAATATGATCAACTCACATGCTACATTTAAACAATCTCTACTAAAAATATGATCCATTGACCGGTACATCTAAAAATGGGATCCACTGGCTGCTACATTAAAAAAAATCTCTAATAATAAAAAAATGTAATCCGCTGGCTGCTACATTGAAACAGTCTCTACTACAAATGTGATCCACTGGCTGCTACATTTAATTACATTTCTAGCCTTAATGATTTGTTAAGTTCTTTCTAGCCAATGTTATGTGTGTGTACCTTTACTTTTATGGTATGTTTACCGTATGAAACAAAGGAAGAGAAAAAAAAACTATACGAGTATTACGAGTCTGAACTATGCAGTAGATGAAAGACGGATCCATTCGTTTCTTTCTGTCAAACTCTGAATCGGATAAAGAAATTTCCGATAAGCCTTTAATACGTATTATTTTCTTAACTTTTGATTTTGTATACACTCTGTAATGACATCAATAACTGCAGGACCTTCCCTTCAAGCCATAACCAGAATGTGACCTGCCGACAAAGCGGACAATGATACCTTGTTGTCTCTGAAACGGCCGCAGTATTTGTAATTGCAGTAGTGAAACTCTCCGAACCCTTCCCACTTGCCTTTCCACCATGAGCCACTGTGAACAGGAAAAAGATCAGTTCGAGGTTACAACAACAATTTAGTGAGCTGCTCATTTAAAGACAAAATCACGTTAATTATCCGAACTGATGGAGACTGGGGATAGTTCGGATAACCTATATTCCCTGATAACTGCGTTAACGAAGTTTAAGATCGGAACACGATACATAAAGTATATTCTTTAACGTATACATATCTGTTACTTTATTGTACAGTGTATTATGTACAGTAATAGTAATACTAAATATTCCTTTGTACAAAATTTGTTTTTTAGCTGGTTTGGGCGACAAGAGGCGGGGGGGGGGGAAGGGGGGGTCAGAAATGTTTTCTGGTGTTAGTAAGCCAATGTCTCCATGTCATGGGGAATAAGATAATAATAATAATGGAAAAGACAGTGGGGAGGGGAGGGAAGGGGGGAATGGGATAACCGGCGTTTAGGATACTCCTATGGGACAGGGTACTCATCAATGGGACGACGATCGTTTAAGTTACAGGGGCAACAGACTCACGATTGAAATCTAAAAATCCTTAAAAAATGAAAAATAAATGAAGTGAACACATTTTTTTTTTTAAAACCTAAGACCCAACCAAAGCACAAGGTGTGACACAGAGCACTCAAGCTAAAAGAACTTTAAAATCAATAATTCATCGTGTCCGCTGTTTACATCAAACCTAGCTTTTACTACCGAAACAGATTTAAAAAATCCAACAACAACAACAAAAAACAAAACAACAACATTCAATTAAAATAATAATTTTGCATTTTTTAAAAGTGTTAATGAGCTCTTAATTGATTTATTAATTGGTCAAATTTCGAACGATGACAACGTTAATGAGAGCGACAAAATATCAACTGATTGCCTGGAATATCTTGCCAGATTTAAAAAAAAAAAAGAGGCTACGTTATCCTATTATTACAATCAGGCATCGGGAGGCTGATTTCGACCATCTTATCTGGCCACACAGGAAACGCGCGACCCAGTGTTACAAATCAAATGGGGGAAAAAATCGAACTAATGTCATTTCTCATTAATACCACTGTAACCATATAATTTTTATTTAAAAAAAAAAAAAAAAATAACAATGAATTGTCTCATGCAAAGGCGTAAATAACAAGACATAATGTATTGAAACGCGCGACCCAGTGTTACAAATCAAATGGGGGAAAAAATCGAACTAATGTCATTTCTCATTAATACCACTGTAACCATATAATTTTTATTTAAAAAAAAAAAAAAAAAAATAACAATGAATTGTCTCATGCAAAGGCGTAAATAACAAGACATAATGTATGTTTTACAGGCAAAGTATGAAAACCAGATACTAGGGGGCTGCGGGGGTGCGGACCGCACCGGGTGACACCCTCTCAGTGGTGACAACAAATTGCAATATTTACAGAGCGCACGCTGCTCGGTCAAACCGATTTTCATAAAAGGATAACCAATCACACGTACATTTTCTAAACAGGTAACCAATTCAAATGCGTTCTTTACTAAAAGTTCAAGGTCGATGCATCAGAAATGATGTGACTCCATAATTAGTTCAGAAAAACACCGTTTTGACCATAATTCATCGCCGATTGAAGTGTTCGGTAACTTTCGTTAAGTGGCAGGAAGCTAGATTTCTCTAAACTCTGAGAAATAAAGCTTTCCATTGATACCGAATACCATGCGGTGGTGCGATTCTAAGCACAAGCATCGAATCGGTAACAATTAAAAACATTTTAAAAAATGACTATTTGCCCATTTATTAGTTTAACAAAATAATATTTTACAAAGTTTTCTATCGTTTAGTAATTATATAAGTTTAATTAATTTTTTTTTTTTTTAAAAAAAGGTTTTTGAAACACAATATATATAGAAACGCAGAAATACTCACAAATAAATATTTTCACCGATTCGTCACTAGCACAGTCCCTAACATTAAATTTGAGCACGAATGTCATACAGCACAATATCTTTTACATGCGTCTGTGATTTCACTTTTATCAGTTACCTTTACTTTTGGGCTGACCTACTCGAGGAAGTTGATCTTGCATAGCAGTATCTGCAGACCAAAGGCTTTACTCTTGACAAAGTGGTGACCACACTAAGAGTCCTTTTAAGATTGTTTCTGCACGAGAAGCGCTGTCTCTTGGTGGAACATTCCATTGATAAGGCACTTTTAAAATCAGACCAATATGGAACTTCAGTAGAGAGAAGATGAAGGTTAAAGAAGACAATGGCAGGAGAAAAATTAATAGATGCTGGACTCTCTCCGAGAAGAAAGCAGTAGTCGGATGCTAGAGTGAATTTATCGCTTTCATTCTGAACTCCATATTCTAGATCAGATCATCAGCGATAAAGAAAATAGCAGATATTTGTGTGGATTTTCGACCCAAGAGGCCACTATCAGAAAGTGAAGAAGAGTTATTGGTGTCCGTTCCAAAATTAAACTTTTTCTATGGTGAGTTATCAGAAGATAAACTTTTAAAAGAAGTACCAAGGCTTAGAAGACATATAATGGCAACTGTTACTGAATTTCAAAAACTCATGGACTGCTCAGTATTTGATGTTTTGAAATTCATAGCGGACTGGGACTTCCTAGAATTTCTTCCAATGCTCTCGCTAAGCCTTCAAATTTTTTTTTACGATGTGTGTTTGTGGCTTTATGTGAGCGGAGCTTTTCAAAACTAAGGCTTATCAAGAACTATATTTACGATCCGCCATGGGATAGTCAAGTCTTTCTAATCTGGCTCTACTATTAATTGAAAGTGATATGGTTAAAATGTTGACTTCGATCAAATGATTGACAAGTTTGCAGCTTTGAAAACTAGGAATGGAATTTTTTTTAATAAATTGAATTTAATGTAAAAATAACTATAACTTATCGTTGTTACAGTTCTTAAACACATTTACCTCCTGAACTTCAATTAATTTGATTTCGTTTCTAACCCTAGCTACGCCACTGCCAGGTATTCTTTTTGCTAATTTTTTTTTATGTGAAGCGTGGTGAGCCTACCCCTAGGCTGGTCTACCGCGCTATATAAGAACACTTTAATAATTATAATAATATAATGTCTTATGACAAAATCGTCAAGTTTGGGGGCCTTAACTTTGACAAATGTAGTATAGGTCTGACTGTCCTAAATGCCACGTCGTCCCCATATCGTACCCCTACAATTTCCAAAAACGTTCAATCAATCAGTGGCATATCAAGCGGACAATGTTATAAATCATTTGATGTCCTGACTATAATGTAAAAAAACAACAACAACTAAGACTAAGGGTATTATAATGCTTCATATACATGTTCTGTGAAGTATCACATCAGAATAGCTCTGTCTGAATTCCGGAACTAGGTCAGCGAGCATCAATGTTCACCACAGTTGGTTTCAAGAAAGGCTGCACCCATGGGTTGTGGGGAAAAGGTGGGGGGATGGTAAGGGGGGGTTAAGACTCAATTTTGTCCCCTCCCCCCAACTTTTCCTAAAAATGTATATATTTATGCAAGAATAATGACGTTTTGGGCCTCACTTGAGTTTGGCGCCCCGGGCATTTACGCCCCCTTCACCCGCTCCCTGTTAAGCAAGGCCAAAATGTTCGCAACCCCTGGGATTGGCGTTACACGGTTAGTTTTGTCTTTTAAATAAATGTCCTCTATATTGTTTCATATGTTACACGGAAAAATGTTATATTGTTTGTTTGTTCGTAGATTTTTTATGTTTTGTTTGTCTGTAAGTTTGTTTTTTGTTTGTATTTTTGTGTGGGGGGAGGGGGATGGCTTGGGAATGTGAAGGGACACGTGACCAGGTACCATTTGGAAGCCGATATAGCTACAGAAAATTGTAGCATTGCGATGTCTTAGAGTTTTGGAGCATTTTAAAGAAAAATTGACCTTAATTGGCTTTACTTACGCAGGGCATGATTTAAAACAGGCCTGCACAACATACGGCCCGCGGGCCGCATGTGGCTCCCAAGCAACCACTTTGTGGCCCGCGAGGTAACGAAAAACTCTTTATTCTTATTATTTTCTTAATAGCTTTCCCCCCCTGACCTATATTCTTTTGGCCCGCACAATTCCTGTCCTATTTTCTTTTGGCACGCACAAGTTTTTCATAATGTATTACGGCCCGCCTTACATTTTGAGTTGTGCAGGCCTGATTTAAAATATACAAGCTAAGGAAATCTGTGATCTCAAAGAGAGCAGATCCAGGTGATCATAGACAAAACACAAATAGTTTTGGTGGCCTCATTGGCCGCGTAAAGAATCGGCTTATCTTGTCAGACGATGTTGTTTTTTTGTTGTTTTTTGTTTTGAAAAAACGACTTACTTCCGAGTATTGATAGTTAGAGTTGTCTCGCTTGTCGCGTAGCGACAGACGCCAGGGGAGAGGACATCTCAAGAGTTTCATTTTGTTGATTAAAAAAAAATAAGGATTTTGGGGCGAAAGACTCATTTGGGGGGGGGGTGGGGGGGGGGGGGGAGGCTACACAGAAAACGTAGGGTGGACTGTGCGGGGTTGTATGTTGTGGGGCGATAGAACCATGGGTAGGGTGGGCTGTGTGGGGTTGTATGTTGTGGGGCGATAGAACCATGGGTAGGGTAGGCTGTGCGGGGTTGTATGTTGTGGGGCGATAGAACCATGGGTAGGGTAGGCTGTGCGGGGTTGTATGTTGTGGGGCGATAGAACCATGGGTAGGGTGGGCTGTGCCGGGTTGTATGTTGTAGGGCGATATAACCATGTGTAGGGTGGGTTGGGCAGCATAAAGGACAAAAATGGCGAATGCTGTGTTAGAATTATTATTACCGGTATTTTATTTGGGGTGGGGGTGGGGGAGTGGTGCAATAGACATTTTGTGTGGGACATGTCAGAAATAACAGAACAAAGCCAATACAACAGGACAAAGTCAATATAACGGGACAAAGTCAATATAACAGGACAAAGTCATTATAACAGGACAAAGCCAATATAACAGGACAAAGTCAATATAACAGGACAAAGCCAATACAACAGGACAAAGTCAATATAACGGGACAAAGTCAATATAACAGGACAAAGTCAATATAACAGGACAAAGCCAATATAACAGGACAAAGTCAATATAACAGGACAAAGCCAATATAACAGGACAAAGTCAATATAACAGGACAAAGTCAATATAACAGGACAAAGCCAATATAACAGGACAAAGTCAATATAACGGGACAAAGTCAATATAACAGGATAAAGCCAATATAACAGGACAAAGTCAATATAACGGGACAAAGTCAATATAACAGTTTGCGGAAAAGTGATTAACTCGTATACTGTGGTGCCATAGTCAAATATTCACGCACTAGGAGGACAAATAATGCAGTTAGGGGTTTTTTGTTGTTGTTTTTTTTTTTTGGGGGGGAAGAGAGACGGATGGAGATGAGATAGATGATTAAATAAATATGTATATATATATATATTTATCCATACAATGTAATGAAGCTAATTAGCCTCAGAATCGGTCAGTACATTTTTAAACAGCGAGTTTCACCATTGGGGCGTCGTAAAATCCATTAGCACTATTAGCAGACCGGCCAAGTTGGCGTGTCAGTGTCAACTGCATCGAGCAGAGTTCAGTGGACGAACTCATCGGACAAGTGGAACTCATCGGAACGAAACTTTAAAGTAGAATTTGAACGAATGTCTTAACACTTTAAAAAAAAAAAACAACAACAACAACTGTAAAGCCATAAAATAGACAGTGTCACTGTCACAACGTAGTGGCACGCTAAGTCCGGAGGTCCTATTAAAAGTAAAGCCTATTTGTTTTGCGCGAAACATTTGACAGTGATTCACGACTTCTCACAAAACCCCGTTCTTGAATTGAATTCACTGATGTAGTAAAAAAGGAAACGGCGCGTTACTTGCTTTTTAAAACGAACCCATTTATTTTGTTTATAATTTTTTTTTTTTTTTTTTTTTTTTAATTTTTTCAACTTTTTTTTTTTTTTTTTTTTTTTTTTTTTTTTTTTTTTTTTTTTTTTGTATTATTTTTTTTTTTTTT
>CAXITT010000132.1:565744-603520 GCA_964033795.1 Lymnaea stagnalis | reverse complement strand
ATTTTTTTTTTTTTTTTTTTTTTTTTTTTTTTTTTTTTTTTTTTAAGGAATTTTTTTTTTTTTTTTTTTT
Source organism: Lymnaea stagnalis (assembly GCA_964033795.1). NCBI lineage: Eukaryota > Metazoa > Mollusca > Gastropoda > Lymnaeidae > Lymnaea > Lymnaea stagnalis. The sequence continues at coordinate 603,450 of CAXITT010000132.1, read as the reverse complement.
TTGTTGTGTTTTTTTTTTTTTTTTTTTTTTTTTTTTTTTTTTTTTTTTTTTTGTGATGTTGTTTTTCTGTTGTTTTTGTGTTGTAGTTGTTGTTTATAGACGAGCTAAAGTTTGTTGTCGCTCGGTCCATTTCAACGTGCCAAATATTAGCGCCTCGCCGACTTACCAATTTCTATGTGACATGCAGCTATAATAATTATATATCAAAAGTATTAATTTATTTTATTCCACTAGGGGGTGTAACTCAAAAGTTCTTTGAAAATTAGATTCTGAAATATTCGCTCCCTCCGAAGATAGGAAAAGAATTAAGAAAAGACAAGAGCAAAGGGCCACACATGGACAATCACATTCAGAAGCAGGACGAGCAAAGAGCCACACATGGACAATCACATTCAGAAGCAGGACGAGCAAAGGGCCACACATGGACAATCACGTTAAGAAGCAGGCCATCTTCATCCAGATAATTTTCGCATAATTCTAAAGAAAGGAGGGTTTTTAAGTTTAAATAGTCTCTGACCCACTCACGGAGGTTTGTTTTCACTCAAGGTCTCGAGTGCTTTTTTATTGCTACGCCAAAGAAGAAACGAAGCCGATGATTAAACTTCTGAGCAACTTACAAACAAGAATTGAACCATTTTAACATGAAGTATTTATTGATCTTCTCATACTCATTCCCTCTGTCCAAGGGCCCTAAATAGCTCTGGGGTGCTAAAAGTAAAGCCATTTACTCCCACTCCATCCCCCGAAAAACTCAGCACTTTTTGCCATTGGCTATAAAAATGTCCGTTTTGATGCTCTGGAACACATGCAATCTATCTCTCTCACACACATCGCCTACACACCCACACACCCGCACTTACACATATTTGGTGCCGTTGGCGTAGGTGTATGTGCCCTTCCCGTGCCTCAGACCTTTGCTCCAGTCGCCAGAGTAGACGTCCCCGTTGACGTAGAAGTACTTCCCCTGTCCTTCCTTCAGGTCGTCCACCCAGCTGCCTTCATAGCGAGACCCGTCAGGATAGATGAACTTGCCCTGCAGATTCAACAAGGCCAATTAGTCATTGACTTGTCTCATGTCTTGCGTGTCAGCGGGTCTCAGTTTGCACGCTTTGTTTGCGCACCCGCTCTCGGCTTGATACTATTTATATGGACACGAATTCCAGCTGTCTAGTTTTGCATCAGGTTTAGTCTTGGCCGAGAAACAAGAAACAAACAAAAAAGAAAGATTGGGTCCAAAGTCGAGACTCCAGAAAGGAAGTCCTACTTTCAATATTTTAAAGAACAATCAGAAATGACATCGTGCAACTATGAAGTATTGATATTGACCAAGAACTGAGGAACTATTCGCAGTACCCAGAGGCGTATCCATTAAGTGGAACATACGAGTGGGTGCTGCTTTCGCCTTTCAATATATACTTATAAAGATGAGAGTTTAAAAAAAAAAATAATCAAAATAAAACAGAGAGGGCCTTTTTTATATATAAATGGTTTCTTTTGAGCGCACCTCCTAATTATTTTATTGTTTGAATGTGTCACAGCCACGTGAAATACGCTTAAAAGGAAAATTAAAAGCGGGAATTTTAAAGTAGCAACGACTGTTGTTACACTGGCACTGTCCATTTGTGTTACCCTGGCACTGTCCATTTGTGTTACCCTGGCACTGTCCATTTGTGTTACCCTGGCACTGTCCATTTGTGTTACCCTGACACTGTCCATTTGTGTTACCCTGGCACTGTCCATTTGTGTTACCCTGGCACTGTCCATTTGTGTTACCCTGGCACTGTCCATTTGTGTTACCCTGGCACTGTCCATTTGTGTTACCCTGGCACTGTCCATTTGTGTTACCCTGGCACTGTCCATTTGTGTTACCCTGGCACTGTCCATTTGTGTTACCCTGCCACTGTCCATTTGTGTTACCCTGGCACTGTCCATTTGTGTTACCCTGCCACTGTCCATTTGCCTTACCCTTGCACTGTCCATTTGTGTTACCCTGACACTGTCCATTTGTGTTACCCTGGCACTGTCCATTTGTGTTACCCTGGCACTGTCCATTTGAACCGCGAACTCTCCATGTCACCCCCCCCCCCAACCCCGCACCTCCGATGGGGATTGACCGTTGTCGTAGTCTCCGGCTCTCCTAGCCGTGATAAGCCATGATCAATAACTGCGAGACCACCACTACAGTTCTAAGACAGCCCGACCCATCATTTAAGGGGTCATGTGGGGGGGGGGGGTCAGTGGGGGTCAACCGTTTACAGGGAGGCGACATCGGTGATACGTGACAGTTGCTATGACAACACTGTTAAATTTAACGGAAAGATATATATATATATATATATATATATATATATTAAAACAATTAAATATAAAGGAAAGATATATATATATATATATATATATATATATATATATATATATATATATATGTAGAGAGAGAGAGAGAGAGAGAGAACGAGAGAGAGAGAGAGAAAGAGGACAGCACGAAAGAAAATATTAGAGAGTAAGATGCTTAGAGAGAGCAAATATAAGGTAGACAGAGTGACTGATAATGCACACAAGTCGTAGTATCTTGTTGCCATCGACCGGAGCTAACAAGACTATCACTACTTAAAGACAGCTTAAAGACACTGTCCTCCACAAACAGTCAATCAAACTTCCTTTTAAGCGTTGAATTCAATGATATATATATATTTTTAAAGACCTCATTGGCTTTGAAATTCTTTAGAAGTACTAGTGGCTTTGTCAGTTTGAGACCCCCTGTGTAGACTATCAGTGGGACGCAAGAAAAGTCGTCGTTCATTAAGGAAGACAGATTCAGCACAATAACCGTAATTTTGGGGTGCAATTTACACATGGGGTGGATATGACTTGAGTGAGAACCCCTCCCCTACTCATTTGTTGTTGTTGTTTTTTTATTTTTTTTGGTGATACCTGGGCTCCTTAACCAGGGGGGTGTGGGAGGCAATGCCTCGGGGTTCGCTGGAAGCCAAAAAAATATAAATTATAAAAGCAGGTTTACTTACTTTCGATGAAGATTTATACATATTTATATTTGTTCCTTATGTTGTTATATGGAAATGGGTTTCCAAACCGATTTCTAAGGGTTGTGGGGGTGGGAAATTATTTGAAATCAGGAGGGTGTGCGGCGCCACATAGAAAGAATAGGGAACCCCGATCCTATCCAAAAAAATCTTTGGTCTCGAGTTGGTTTCTACGAACGATGATAAGACTACCTCCATCTGTTTCTAGAATGACACGCGGAGACGTGGAATAATAGGACATTATACCTATAGAAACAAAATGAAATAAAAACTCATTTTTTAAAAGAAAAAGCCAAACACCAACAGCCGTGACGATCAAGTAGAGGCAATGACGTGGCAATGTTTCATTTGGGATACAGAAAACTCTTTACAGCAAATCCCCCCCCTCCCCACATACACACAAAGATTCCCTAAACTGTTATGTCGAAGAGTGTTGTATAATGGTGGAATGCGGGTTGAATTACACGGTTCTGTAAGCAAGGTTTGTATGCTTCCTTGATACTTACCAGCCCCTGCTTCTTGCCTTGGAAATAGTTGCCAATGTACCGGGCGTTCTTGGCCGCCTTGTTCTTAAACTTGTAGGTTCCCATGCCGTCCCTCTTCCCGTACATGTAGCTGCCCTCGTACGAGTCCCGGTTGGGCAGTATCGCCCTGCCCTTGCCGTGTCTCTCGTTCTTTTCGTTGCGTTCACCTGAGAAAAAAACATCAAGCAGTGACCGATGACTTAGAGATGCGCTTGGCGGGTCCCAGAGGTGGACTCATGGGGCTGGGGGGTCCCAGGGGCGGAATCAAGGTTGTGGGTCCTAGAGGCAAACTCAGAGTTGGGGGTCCCAGGGGTGGATTCAGGGGGCTGGGGGTCCCAGGGGCGGATTCAGGGGGGCATGGGCTGCCAGATAAAATCCAATGGTCTTTAACAATAATAAAGAATTCTAGAGAATATATTTATATAAGTTTCTACACGTAGTGATGGGTTTTGACCATACTTGGCACAAATATCCTTCATTAGCCAGAGTGAAATACTTGGGGTGGGGTAGGTGGGGGTTAAACTTTGCTAAATATTTCGTTTGGTGCCGGGGGACCTACATTAGTTTGTTTGCTATATGACTTAAATAGAAATAATTTCAAATATAGCGATTGCATGGGTTGATGACAGGGGCTTCATGTCAGGGGGGGGGGGACCGAAACTTGGACGGCTTGTTAAATTGTTTATTACTGGAGGCGCCATGCACATACACATTTAAATAAAACCTGCACATTCAGGACGGCACCCCTTATCACGTCCCTGGCTCGATGGATCTAAAACCAAACGTAGTACGCATTCACTTGGTTATCCATAGTCAAATACTAAAGTGAATTGAACTCATAATATATGGTCTCCTATCTTAGGCATGGGCCTCCTATCCTAGGCATGGGCACCTTTCTTAGGCATGGGCCTTCGATCTTAGGCATGGGTCCCCTTCTTAGGCATGGGCCCTCTATCTTAGGCATGGGTCCCCTTCTTAGGTATGGGTCCCTTTCTTACGCATAGGCCTTCTATCTTAGGCATGGGTTCCTTTCTTAGGCATGGGCCTTCTATCTTAGGCATGCGTCCCCTTCTTAGGCATGGGCCCCTTTCTTAGGCATGGGACCCTTTTTTAGGAATGGACCCCCTTTCTTAGACATGGACCTCCTTTCTTAGGCATGGGCCCCTTATCTTACGCATGGGCTTCCTTTCTTAGGAATGGGCCCCCCTCTCTGAGTTTTAACCGAAACAGCACTTTATGGATTGTGACCCAATCGGACTCCCTCTTTGAACTTAATTGAAAATGGTTATAGATAGAGTTATGGTTAGAATTATGGGATTGTGTTGTTGATTTTTTTAGTTTTCGGAGTCATTTTCCAAAAGTTTATTGGGGAGTGGGGGGGGGGGGGAAGGTATTCAATTAATTTTAGAATTTTCCAAAAAAGTTCTACATTGATCCATGGGGATCTTGTTGCGGAACAAAATGGGTACAAACGTAATTAGAAATGTGTTTGTGATAATTGAAAATTTAATTTTTTAATTTTTTTTTGACTAGGCTCTTCACTGCGATGTCAGCTAAATGGCTGCAGAAGTTGTTTGTTTTCCGAATGCAATCCCAGGAAACGCCTGGTATATTGACGCATTTATATACATATACATATATATATATATATATATATATATTATATTGCTGGATTCCATTCCATTTTGACCTATTGATGCAGTCATATTTGGTCTACTAACAGGGATTCCAGAAAGATTTTCCAATTTTCCATTATTCCTAGATATTTTCTGATTCTTCACTCCCTCGGGGCTTCCATAAAGTGGATCATTAAAGAATATTATATACTTATCTTTAGCTCTAGCATTCGTTGTTATTTTTTTTTTCCTCCGGACACTGCTTAGAAATACCGTGCACCTTACAACCATATTTTCACTTATCGGGGAGTGAGTACATAAATGCTTAAATTAATACTAAAAAGGGAAATAAATAAAGCTAAAGAATGTATAAAATGCATGTTGTTATTATTTAATGAGGTGGCCGACGTTGGAAAGATCAGCCCAATGACTTAAAGGAAGCAGTTCTTTATCGTCAACTCCTGCTTATCGCTCACACGGAGAATAAGGGGCCCGGGGGTGGGTAATCCGCTGAGCTAGATTTACACCCATGCTTAAGACATAATATGTTGAGTCTTGCCTCCGTGATAAACAACAACGACCCCCCCACCTTCATACTCTCCTAGCGTGGGCACGTCCTCCGAGATGTAGCCGGGTTCGTCATCGTCCATGCTGGTAGCACTTGGTTGGAGTGATCAGTTTTACTGTGGAGTTGGTGTCGAGTTGAACATATTGGATGTGAGAATGAACATATCAGATGAGTGAAATTTATAAATGAATTTCACGACACCACATTCAACCCAACCAACCAAAGATTTCTAGCAGCGTGTCCCTTTGTTAAGCCACTTAACAACTCATCATTTCCTACTCAAAAATCTTCCATGGTAACGGCCTATCAATGGATTATTGATAAATACGTCCACCCATCAACACAACATGGCCACGCATCAACACACACAGGAATCATTCTTTCATCCATTCCGTTTAAAAAATCACATTATTTGATGTTCAGTCTCCTCATATCATCATCAATATATATCATCAGACCATGGAAATCTATCCACAAATGAATGCATATACACTTAGAGTACGTGAACACATCTAACCGTCCACAAATAAGACAAATTACATATCAAACCCTCCACACACCAGTACGTCTAAAAAATCAAACCCTCCACACATCAGTACATTTACACATCAAACCATCCACACACCAGTACATTTACACATCAAACCCTCCACACACCAGTACATCCACACATTGAGTTGATACCCCCTGTTGCGTGGATCCACACATCTGTCAACCCCCGCTTTGATTTCTTCTTACAACTGAAATGACAGTTCATTCAAAAGTACGCATTAACCTTCCATCCAATCTACACTACTTTATATTTCCTACACCAACATTTCCACACACCCCTTCCACACCACATAACTATACTGATCTATGCAGCCCGAGCGCTTACACCGATTCACCACTGTGGGGACATCAGGCTCCTAATGAACACTGATACACTCAAACGCACTATCCTTTAATCAATACTTAAAGGGTGACATAACCCATGGCTGTTTTGTTTCTTAAATTATTAGCCAAAAAACAAGGTCCGGAAATTTCTGGTCTAGTCCACATCCTGTAGGCCTATAGATATTATAAGAAAGCAAAAAAAAGGACATGTGAACTGACCTACGAGCAACTGGGATGATCAGATCAGATCTCGTTAATTTGTTACTTCTCGTCAGTCAGTCGATAGGCGCCCGCTGGAACTGAAACGAAAACACATCACAGTGAATATTGATACTTTGAGAGGCTCTAACAAGAACCCCGAAACTAATCCGATCAAGTTTTGTCACTTGGTCTGGTGGTCATGTTGTGTCCATTAATCTGGTGGTCATGTTGTGTCAATTGTTCTGATGGTCACGTTGTGCCCCACTGGTCTGGTGTTCATGATGTGTCCCCTGGTCTGGTGGTCATGTTGTGTCCCCTGGTCTGGTGGTTATGTTGTGTCCCCTGGTCTTGTTGTCATGTTGTGTCCCCTTGTCTGGTGGTCATGTTGTGCCCCCTAGTCTGGTAGTCATGTTGTGCCCCCTTGTCTGGTGGTTATGTTGTGTCCCCTGGTCTGGTGGTCATGTTGTGCCCCCTGGTCTGGTGGTCATGTTGTGTCCCTGGTCTGGTGGTCATGTTGTGCCCCCTTGTCATGGGGCCATTCTGTGTCCACAGGTCTGGTATTCATGTAGATCCCCCTTGTCTGGTGGTCATGGTGTGTCAATTGTTCTGGTGGTCATGTTGTGTTCCCTGGTCTGGTGGTCATGTTGTGCCCCCTGGTCTGGTGGTCATGTTGTGTCCCCTGGTCTGGTGGTTATGTTGTGTCCCCTGGCCTGTTGTCCTTTTGTGTCACTTGGTCTGGTGGTCGTGTTGTGCCCCCTAGTCTGGTGGTCATGTTGTGCCCCCTAGTCTGGTGTTCATGTTGTGCCCCGTGGTCTCGTGGTCATGTTGTTTCCCGTGGTATGGTGGTCTTGTTGTGCCCCCTAGTCTTGTGCTCATGTGGTGCCCGTGGTCTTGGGATAATGTTGTGTCCCGTGGTCTGGTGGTCATGTTTTGTCCCCTGGTCTAGTGGTCATGTTGTGCCCCCCTGGTCTGATGGTCATGTTGTGCCCCGTGGTCTGGGGGTAATGTTGTGTCCCCTGGTCTGGGAGTAATGTTGTTTCCCCTGGTCTGGGGGTAATTTTGTGCCCCCTGGTCTGGTGGTCATGTTGTGCCCCCTGGTCTGGTGGTCATGTTGTGCCCCCTGGTCTGGTGGTCATGTTGTGCCCCCTGGTCTGGTGGTCATGTTGTGCCCCCTGGTCTGGTGGTCATGTTGTGTCCCGTGGTCTGGTGGTGATGTTGTGTCCCGGGGTCTGNTTGTGCCCCCTGGTCTGGTGGTCATGTTGTGCCCCCTGGTCTGGTGGTCATGTTGTGCCCCCTGGTCTGGTGGTCATGTTGTGCCCCCTGGTCTGGTGGTCATGTTGTGCCCCCTGGTCTGGTGGTCATGTTGTGCCCCGTGGTCTGGTGGTCATGTTGTGCCCCGTGGTCTGGAGGTCATGTTGTGTCCCCTGGTCTGGTGATCATGTTTTGTCCCACGGTTGGTGGTTGTCTAAACCTACGCAGCAGAGAGGGTGGATACTTTTCTTCATATCTTAAATATTTTCTCATGTTTTGTGAACTGTTTGTACCCGGTTGATATAGATTGGATACGCTATGGTCTATCTATAGCATAGGTTGAATAATATTTATTTCAGCAAGTCTTTATTATAGGATATATAATTATTAATTTTAAAAACTATTGATGTATTTATTTTAGACTTGTGAATGGCAATGTTTAAAAAAAGAACTGTCTAATCGCATAGATTAGAGACTCCATTGTCTTACGTAACCAGTCGGACTGTGGAAGTTACAAGCATAGTACTGATTTGGGGGCGTTGGTCCTGGCTAGTCGTGTGTTATAACCAGCACAGTTTAAGACAACAGAATTTTAAAAAAAAACAGACAAATTTAACTTAAACAAAAGGTCAAGTACATCTGATAACCAATGGGAAACAAAAACGAAGTACAAAATGTATATGTAAGTCATCCCATTTTTTGTAAAGAACGCCTAAAAGACTGAAGTGATCTAGATTTAACCACAGATTATTGTCTCAAAGACTGAAGTGATCTAGATTTAACCACATATTATTGTCTCAAAGACTGAAGTGATCTAGATTTAACCACATATTATTGTCTCAAAGACTGAAGTGATCTAGATTTAACCACAGATTATTGTCTCAAAGACTGAAGTGATCTAGATTTAACCACCGATTATTGTCTCAAAGACTGAAGTGATCTAGATTTAACCACAGATTATTGTCTCAAAGACTGAAGTGATCTAGATTTAACCACCGATTATTGTCTCAAAGACTGAAGTGATCTAGATTTAACCACAGATTATTGTTGCTTTTTTGGAGATCGACTTTAAGTGTCCTGCTTTTAAATTTTAAAAAGAAAAAAAAATGGCCACCTAACTCTATTCACAATGGCCAAGGCCAAGAAGCGCTAAGAATCTCAAGGTTCATGATGACATAAGTGAACTCACCCAATCGGGTTTCTTAGTTTACTATCAGGAACACTTATTTAAATATGGCCGACATTTAAATTAATGTTGTTACAAAATGGCGTAGAGCCTCCGACCCAATCTCTCCATTTTAAAAAAAATTTTTTTTTTTTTGCAATGCTATCACAGATTGTCACGACGACTATCATTGCATATTTCTAATGAAGAATCCAACATCTAGGCCATCATGCTACGGTTGACCTCAATGTCATGTTTGAATGAATTTTTGAAATAGCATCTCATTAACGTACAGTTTAAACAATCACGCGTAACAAATAATGCTCCAATCATTTCTAGACTGACTAGAGGGCAAGCGGCAAAGATCTAACATTTTTATGTACAGTCTTTTTTACTTTGGAGATTTGAAAAGAAAAACAAATTATATAACAAATGGCAAAGACAGAAGAAAAAACATAAGGAGATCATCTTTTATCGGAACTTACCGATAAAATTTCAGAATTTCAGACACAAGTAATGCCACTATTTCTGAAGGTAGCGAAATAGGGTTACAATTGGTATGCAGTAATGGAAAAAAAATGTCTTTGTCTTAACGTCAAGTCCACAATGTGTTGCCACTAGAAAAGTTTGCGTAAAAACTTAAACCTCGTTCAATGTCCGTGCTCAGCGGTGCAAACAAGAGTTTCAGATTTCGCCTTGCTCTTCCTTCCTATGTCCAATGATAAGCGTGTTGGACTGCGACACAGCTTTCAAGGAGACTTGAGGAGGCGCAAACAATGAGTGTGAATGAAACAGTTTAGGTACAGCTTTAACGATGATTACACAGAATACCAATGCAGACGCTTCGGTAAATGTCTGAAGTCAATACAATTAAAGAAAAATGAAGAAAAAAACTCAATGTACGTGCACTCGAACACACATCTCTTTAACTCTACTATCCTGTCTGATTCTCCCCTCTGACCGATAAACGATGCTGCTGGGTAACCGTCCATGACTTGACATGTAAACAGTTCTTGAATGTGAGGAGTGAATGTACGTTTCTTTTTTTAAATTTAATTAATGCATGCTAATTTGTGAAGTTCATCATTATGTTTGTTAAAATGTATGTACAGCGTGGTGAGCCCAGCAAGTACAGCGTGGTGAGCCCAGCAAGTACAGCGTGGTGAGCCCAGCAAGTACAGCGTGGTGAGCCCAGCAAGTACAGCGTGGTGAGCCCAGCAAGTACAGCGCGGTGAGACCAGCAAGTACAGCGTGGTGAGCCCAGCAAGTACAGCGTGGTGAGCCCAGCAAGTACAGCGTGGTGAGCCCAGCAAGTACAGCGTGGTGAGCGCAGCAAGTACAGCGTGGTGAGCCCAGCAAGTACAGCGGGGTGAGCCCAGCAAGTACAGCGTGGTGAGCCCAGCAAGTACAGCGTGGTGAGCCCAGCAAGTACAGCGTGGTGAGCCCAGCAAGTACAGCGTGGTGAGCCCAGCAAGTACAGCGTGGTGAGCCCAGCAAGTACAGCGTGGTGAGCCCAGCAAGTACAGCGTGGTGAGCCCAGCAAGTACAGCGGGGTGAGCCCAGCAAGTACAGCGTGGTGAGCCCAGCAAGTACAGCGGGGTGAGCCCAGCCCTACGCTGGGGTACCGCGCCATATAAAACCACTAATAATAATAACAATAATAATATGTATATACATACATATAACGTAAATTTAATGTATACATGGCGATCGAAGCGCGTGAACGTACCATCTACTAAGTAGATGCGAAAACACGCATTTTAAGTAGAGAACTTTATAACGATCTCAATTAGTCATTACACCCCCACGCCCCCACGCCCCAAGGTTCGCAACCGCACACTTTTTGTCATGCTCTGAAACTATGTTAATATTCTAATGGCTCATCTCCCTTTCATTGTATGGCACCTCTCCGTCTGCGGGAGACGATAGATCATCTTTATTACTTACAGCTCTTGGTGTGGCTGGTGAGACCAATCCTCGAATGGCAGTTCTCTGTTACATTTCCCACACACGAATGCGGTGGAGCAGTATACCTTTTATACCTCATATTTAAAACATAATATTTAAATTGAGAGTGTTTCCGTAAACCAAAAGTAAGGAGCACCAAGCGAACACTTCAGTGGAAATCAGCGCCATCTGGTAGCGCCAGTGCCATTGTTACACAGAGACTCATGTATTTCGATTCTTGTTGGATGCGCACCATTCGCAAAATTATATTAGTGCATGTCTCAAATGCAGTGCAAGATACATAAAACATGACATCAAAACACAAACACACAGAAACGCATTACGAAACAAACAACGTCTTCGATTTTTCTCATTTTAGGCCAATTAAAATGGTGAATTTAAATTATAAAAAAGAAGAAAATAAAGTTTAGAAAATCGCCAGTGCACGCATCGTGTGTTAGGCCAGTGGTCGGTAAACTCATTAGTCAAAAGAGCCAAAAAAATCAGAGGCAGGGCAATTTTTTTAATTTTTGAGAGCCTCATTTCGTTTTTAAGCACCTGTCAAGAACCATTCTTTTCGGAGTCAAAACCGATTTGCGGCCGACTGGCCGAGCCGCGCCCTGGTCGCTAAAGAGCTGCATGAGTCGCGATTTTCCAACCACTGTATTAGGCTAATCTCCATGGAAAAATTCCACTTCGAGCGGCTTGCTCTTCTTAATTAAGCGTGATCGGTGAGTCAGTAAGTAAGTAGTGAGTAGTATTTGGTCTTTCTGTATATAGATTGTCTATATAGATTTAATTATTTTAATTAAAGAAAACACGAACAACACGCTATACAGTATTTAATTTGGTATTTATTCTAAAAACGCAAACGATGAACCAAGCAAGGTGTGGGCGCACACACGTAATAATTAATTGACATGATGTTTCCAACTTAAGAAAAAATTTGACCAAGAATACGACGGCCATATTTAACCAACTTAAATAATATTGGATGAGAAAATAAATAAAACTTTCTTGAAAGTTTTTTTTTTTTTAAATATATAAATTTAAAAAAAAATAAATAAGAAAAACAATAAAATTAATAATAAAAAGAAATTAAATTAATAATATAATAAAACAAAAAAATATTCTTTTTAAAAATACCTTAAGCACAATTTTAAAAAAATTGTCAATTAACATTCCAAACCAACGTAATTGTTAAAACGGATAAAAGTTTATAACTAAAATAAAAAAAAAAAATAACAAAAAAAAAAACAAAAATATAAAAACAAATTAAATAATATAAAAAAAAAAAAAAAAAAAAACATACATAAAAGTTTTTTTTTTTATAAATATATAAATTTAAAAAAAAATAAATAAGAAAAACAATAAAATTAATAATAAAAAGAAATTAAATTAATAATATAATAAAACAAAAAGATATTCTTTTTAAAAATACCTTAAGCACAATTTTAAAAAAATTGTCAATTAACATTCCAAACCAACGTAATTGTTAGAGCGGATAAAAGTTTATAACAGTTTAAACAGCGATCAACGCCAAGAGCGCCATGGCACCAAGGAGTGCAGACGTCTTGTGTAACGACGGAGAGACGCCTTTGTGGGTCGTTGTGAACGGCTTGATGGAGGTCAAGTTGGAGTTGGGGCTGGACGCGGTGGTCGAAGATGACTTCGCCGTCGTCGTTTTGGGAGATGTGGGGGTGGAGGATGGTGACAGCGGCGGGGGTGTGGTGGTGCTTGGCGAGGGATAGAACCGACAGTCGTACGATTTTGGGTCTGGCTGGTCCCTGCGCTTTCTAGTGTGGCTCATGCTGTTGTTCTGTGAAGGAGTTGACAAGTAGCAGATCATCGCAAATGAAAACTGGATTCATTGCAATAAACGATTTTTAAAAAAAATATTTACATACTTCTTAAGATTCAAAACAGAAACGTTCAAAGTAAGTCAATGGAAATTAACTATCAATTGAGGAAGGAAATAAAGATCTACAAGTACTTAGAAATGTGGTGTTTTAGTTCTTAGAACTAATGTGTTTTCTCAGGCCTCTTCATTAACTTTTTTCAATCTACAGTTAAAATAATGTTTATATTATGAGATTATCATCTATTCCTGAAAGTACAACCTAACACCAAATATAGTAAAACCTGGGAACTGATGTCATAAGAGATAATATATATAACACTATGTCGTGGTTTACACTGTTTAGGATTTGAAATTTGACCTGCTGGTGCCGTCTTCCTCGTGATATAGTGTCTCAACCTGGCGTTTTGAAAAGTATGTGCAGGCCACACCATGGGACCAGGGCTGGTCCTACGGGCGATGGCCGCCCCGGGTAAGCTTACCTTTGGCGCCCCTTTTAAGCACACTAATAAAAATGTGTACAAGGAAAAAAACTGGAGATAAGGTAATGAGCTTATGGCTAGGTTGTTTTTTTTTTTAAAACAAAGAATGAACACTATCATTATTTTATTAACTTGTATCTGGACAGTATGAACAATTAGCCGACTGATGACATGCTTTCCCTAGCCTTTAGGTCAACAAATATTTTTATTGCACTTTCTTTCTTTTTTTCCCATGGCGCCGACATGCAATGCTTTTTTTTACAATTTTGGAAGATTGTTTATGGCGCCTTAAACACATGGCGCCCCGGGTAACTTCCGTGAGCTAGCCCTGCACAGGAGTCTATGCCACAGTCAAAGCTGACAACCCCCTTCCCACAAATCATCCGAACCGGAAATGTTTTTGGGGTACTTACCGATGACGCAACGATGAACAAACCACATCCGAGATTATTGACTTTCTCAGTCAGATCTTTCCTCTGTCCATTGAACAGGTAGCTGAACTGAACATCGTCGCCCGGCCTTCCTCGCACGGCCACTGTGACGTCAAATAGGGTTTGCCAGACCTGGACGACACGCCTCTCAGACATCGGGACCCACTTGGTCAGGTCTCCCAGAAAAACGATGGAATCATCGCTGGTGAAATAAATTATATGCAATTTTTTTTTTTTGCCTGCATTAAAAATTGTCAGGCTTTGCTCACAGCTCTGACAGAGCTCTTGGGACAATACTCTGAGTACCACAACTTTAAACTGAATCCCCTAACCGAGACAGCTAATAAATTTGTTGTGATAGGAGTGAAGTTATCCTTTTTTTTATTAAAAAATACCAAGTTAATATAATTTTGTGTGTAGGATATTTACGATTTATTTTGACACGTTTTTTTCTATTCTTAACGCTAGAACTTATTTCTTTTGGAAATGTATACTGCATTGCACACTCAGCCCATGAATAAGGAAACTTAACTTTAAAAAGCTCATGGTTATCTTGACTTATTACTACACATCATCTTTGTAGGGTCTAGGAGAAAGAAGCGAAGTCCAAGAGTCTGATATTGTATTATAAGCGTAAGACAGGGGCAGTGAAGTACAACAGAACCCACCCAAAGCCTAAGACAGGGGATGTGTAGAACAAATAGAACCCACTCAAAGCCTATGACATGGTCTGTGTAGAACAAACAGAACCCACCCAAAGCCTATGACAAGGGTTGTGTAGAACAAACAGAACCCACCCAAAGCCTATGACAGGGGCTGTGTAGAACAAACAGAACCCACCCAAAGCCTACGACAGGGGCTGTGTAGAACAAACAGAACCCACCCAAAGCCTACGACAGGGGTTGTGTAGAACAAACAGAACCCACCCAAAGCCTATGACAGGCGCGGTGTAGAACAAACAGAAGTTCTCCCCGTTCGTCCGACATGTGGTTGAGTTTATGGTGTAGGAGTCTGTGTCGTTGAAAGCGTACGTCGACACATGACCGGTGCTGTCAATCGTGTACAGCAGGCTTCCCTGAAACTGCAAACAAGACAGTCAGAAGTTATAGCGCACGCGGAGAAGGAAATAGAATCGGTAAAACAAATACGTCACTTTGCATGCGCGTCTGGCATATCTCTTGACGCTAAGGTCACACGATCAAATTTGCGTCTAATTTCTTGTTGAACGCACTCTTTAGTAAAAACAAAACAGTGCGTTCAAAATGAAACTTGACGAAAATGTGTTCGTGTGAGCTGAGCATTAACCAAATTATTATATGAATAAAAGCTCCGGGTTCTAAAGCGCTTCCTTATTACGCGCAATATTACTTTCATCGTGTGTTTGTTTGTTTCTTTAATTTTTGGAAAGTCATTAGGAAACACAAGTTTCAAACGTTTTATAAAAATGTGTTTTTAATTACTGAATGGTTTGTGTTTTAAATAATATACTTTGCTATTTGTACTTAAAAAAACAATTTTTCCGTTTCATTATTTTTAGGTCGGCCTATTTAATTAATAAAAACAAAAACTCGTTCTAGTTCCTGTCATTTCTTCTTATGTCCTGTCTGCCGAGGAAGGCTCTTAGCCGAAACGTTCTTCTTTCAGTGTCCTGTCTTTATATTTCAAGCTTCCACACACCTTGTTCCACCATTTCCTTCTCACGGCGTGAACCCAGTCCTTCATTTAATATTTCACATTTATCAAACAAGGGTCGTGTCTTAAGGCTAAGACCCGCACCTGGGGTGGTTGGTGGAGGGACAACCATGGCACTTGGCAGAGGCCCGAGCTAGATAAGGTTCCGCCCTTTTTCGAGTTTTAAAAAAAATATTCGCACATGTTTGAAACTCGAAAGGGGCCCGAACTCTGTCAGCTGCCAGAGGACCATAATTTCATAGGTGTAAAAGTACTTAAGTCCAATTTTGTTCAAAAATAAATCCTGTTTAGCCGTCAAGTGTAAGCGCTGCATTATTTAAATGAAATGTGTCACTGTGTCTTACGCTGGTACAAACTATTTTCAAATGCACGTAGAATGATTTTGTTTTATTGATAAAGGTTTGTTTCGTGGGTGTGTTTGTTTCATGGGTTTATTTTAATGGGTTTGTTCTATAGGTTGTTCTTTTTTTTTTTTTGTTTTTTTTGTAAGGCAAATTACCGCAACAGGATTCGTCAAATCAAAGCCAGCTTTGCCGGGGGTGATGACGTAATCGGACCGTAAATTAGCTGCCAGTATCACACCATAGAGCAGGCTGTCCACCGTGGAGTAGGTCGACCACAGCTCGCCAGTGGCTCCTTTACCGTCGTTGAACGCCATCTGGTGGTCAAGTGAAAAAAAAAAGAGTGTCCCGTCATGATCTGAATTATCCTAAGATGGGGTCTAAGGCATCTACTACACTTTTGTAGACATATTTATGTGAGCGCTATTTTTACATGCAATTTAGCATTTAATTGGAAACTGTTGTGGTAAAATGAACCCCAGACTACAGGTAATTAAAATTTATAATACAAAGCTGTCAGTCTGAGCACAGAATAATAACGTTTACAACTTGGATAATGAGATTCATGATGAATCTCAAATTATTGTACTTAGGAAAATTAGGAAGTTACCTCTAGAATCTGGTCATCAATCGCACGAGCTGGCCTTGACGGTTTGAGAATCAGGCCCTCCTCATCACAACATCTGGGATGGGGATTGATGTATCATGTTATAAAAAAAATCTAATTTAAAAACCATTACAGGCAATGGGTTCCACCATCAATCACAATACAACAGGCTTACCATCGATTACAAGAGGGAAAGCATGTTATCCACATTAAAAATAAAATGTCATTTAAAAACCAACCTTGATTATAGAATATACTTCTTCTCCTAGGCACGGCCTTATAGAATTCTTCTCAATGTGTCACAACAATGATTGGTACGCCTGGCTTCATCTATCTCAATCATGTCGTATATGTGACACACCCCATTTCCCACCCCGGTCCTATATATTATCTTTCCCTGATGCCCTTACAATGTCATTCTTGTACGTTCCTCCATTTCACTATATCCTTAATGATACCCTTCGTTTCCGAAGAACAAGTTGATCTATAGTCGTTTGGCGACGTTCTTGACCTAAAGATAAATCAGCCAAGAGCCGAAACTCTTGAAAACCTAATCAAAAGTACAATACGATTTATTCCCACCATCCCTATTTTGTTTGCGCCACACAATCCAATATTAATAAGCGTTGGAAGACTTAAATGTCTTAATAAATACGACCACTGCCTCCAAGATAACGTGACGGAACAAGCTTCCAAAAGGAACAGTTGAGGCGACAAAACTCGACATATTGCCTCCTGTCTTTCAACCTCCATTTCATGACACCCTCAATGAGTAGCCCTTGCGACCAGTGAAATATCCTCTTCAACACCAGGCACAGAAACATAGCTAATCCCCTCAAAATGCACAGGAGCCAAAATGATTGGTCAGAAATTGATCGTGGGCCCTTGATAAATAGAAGAAGAAGAATACTCTACTTCCCTAAACCTTAGATGGTCTGGTGGCCATCTAACCCACTACGTTATTTTTAAAAATGATAGTTTTGGTAAAAAAATAAAAAATAAAAAAAATTTAAATCATAAAGTTTGCGGCTAAACAGTGTCCTTCTAGTAATTTTTAGCAGTTTATACGAATTAATGAAATCTGCCCAACGAAGTGACCGGTCAATATTCTTCCCAAATACGCATGCGCGTATTTAAATTTATGTCCTCTTTCTTTGTTCCAACAAATGATCTCATTCGCTGTTATGTAGGACGTGTTTACGTCACACTTTCGCCGTGCCGTGAACTCTGTTTTACCCCAAATTAGACTGCGTTCGGATTGGGCGCGGCCTATTTCTTTTAATCTTTGTTTGCCACAAAACAATCTATCGCCTGTTTGTCTTAACTCGAATGAGGTACACAATTTTAGTAAATTATACAAATTTGGAGAAGATTCGAGTCACACTACCATGTATATTCTGCCCCCGAATCTTCTTAGAAACAAGCGATACCCTCATATAAAGCAGGGGAAGTGAAAGACGAGAGATGGACTGATAGACATTTTTCACTTCACGAGACAAGTGTATTATTCTGTGTGTACTCATATGTGTTTATTCGGATTCATCATCGTACTTTATTAATTGGCACATTGTGCCAACTGTGTACCGGTACCAGACATATTCCATACTCTGTAAGTTGATCATTTGTAATTATATTTCTTTTGTAATCATATTAATACTTAAATAAATCTTATTAGTTGTAATTAGTACTGTTTTGAGTGTCCTTTTTGCTATTGTATTTCTCTATAGTATCGTCCTTTGTTATGCACTGTTTGAACGAGCCATAAAATTAAAATAAGAGATTAAGTTCTCACGATAGAAGGCAGTGCGTAACATTCACACGGCCATATACCTCTAAAAAATGGCCGTCACATGTAAAACTACCGGTCTACTTTCTAAATGCATTGTATGACTCGTGACTTTTAGCTCTCTACTTTTGGTGTTTCCTTTCACCTCTTCATTACTTTTTTTTTTCTATTTCCCCCATGTTTCTTCCAGCCACCTACGATATGATAAATCGCCCCAAATTTCTCTTCTAAAATAAAATTACTACAACCATCTGATCGCAAGGAACATATTGATTTAAAATCCTCGTTTGCTTAGGTATGAGTGTTTTTTTTTAATTTTTGTTTTTGTTGGGAGAGGGTGCTTTAACAGCATTAGATATTTAATGAATCTACGTCTCGGGTGTACTCACCCCATGAGGATCGTCCTATTGGTACCACCAACAATGTCTCCTGGACCAACTGGACCAGTGCTGAGAACGGCAGTGACCACCTGAAGGGTGGGGTTGGCCTCGCTTTTGTCTATCAACAATCGATACAACAAAAAATATTAACGATTTAGTCTAAGGTTAAAAAAAAACCGGAATATTTTTTAAATATAATCTTTGATTAATTTGAAACCATCTTATTTGTATTAAACTTGTTAAGTTTTCTTAATAGTTTATTGTTTATTAGCATTTGTGCCATGAGCTGAAATGTTGTTAAGTACTAATTAGCATTTGTGCCATGAGCTGAAATGTTGATAAGTACTACTTAGCAGACGAGAATCGATTAAGGGTCTTTAATACAAAACACTATTAGCAGATAATATAACAATCCAGAGTAGTTGACATATGGTTTAAGATAATTAGATGTATTACAAATCTATAGGTCTTTCCTTTTGATAATGAATCTTACTATATCTGTTATTGACCGGGTGGTTGATTGTCCAGAACGTATCTTTGGAGGGTGCCAACCCGAGTGCGTCTGCGAGGTGCGACGTGACTCCAATCTTCCACTGGTCCTCGCCTAGGTGATAGTCGTCCGATGCCCTGGCCTGGTGAACAGAAATGTTAATTTTTGTAGGTGCAGATGATAATTGAGAGTGACGACAGATTGACGACAAATTGACGGGTCTCAGAGACGTCAAACGGGTCGTGTCACGGGGACGTCAAACGGGGCGTGTGACAGAGACGTCAAACGGGGCGTGTAACAGAGACGTCAAACGGGGCGTGTCACGGGGACGTCAAACGGGGCGTGTCACGGCTACTCAAACGGGGCGAGTCACGGGGGACGTCAAACGGGTCGTGTCACAGAGACGTCAAACGGGGCGTGTCACAGAGACGTCAAACGGGGCGTGTCACAGAGACGTCAAACGGGGCGTGTCACAGAGACGTCAAACGGGGCGTGTCAAAAAGACGTCAAACGGGAAAGTTTAAGCCGGAGATTTCGGCTGTTGTGTACAATTCACAACCACAATCTCTTCCTCTCCTGATAAATATTATGTAAAATTGCGAAATAACATTGATGAACAGATTTCAGACAACATATGACAAAACTATACTTGGCAGAGGTCAGATGCTTCATGGGTGGGGGGCGTAACCTTTAAAGTAAAGCGTGATGGACCTGAGTGACAGCTGGGAGCTCCAGACTCTGCAGGGCGTGCCTGGGCAAGGACATGCAGTACTGAATCTTCATGCCATACTTCTCCGCCGCCTTTCCCATCTGTGTGAGCCACTGCCGGCCTAGGCCCAGGTCTGTTTTCAAGCCATTGGTGGAGAGGAACTGAACGTTCAGCCAATCCTGTGTGGTGTTTAAACAAACATGGAAAAGTGGAATATAGAGCAACAGTCATTGTCCATAGGAGCACAAGTAGAGTGGCATTGTTCTTGGTCTTCTTCTTATAAATCCCTTTTTTCAAATTTTTAGATATGTGCTTTTAATTTATTGATTTTTAAAAATCCATTAAAGCAAATCTTACTCGTAGATTATCTTTGATTAAAAAAAAGTAAAATATTGAATTTAGCTGTTTCAGTTATCGATTTTTAACTAACCCACTTAACGATTCAATGAATTTCTCACCTGTTCATAAACTTGAAGTCCCCAAGTTCGATGGGCCTCGCCAAACAGATAGTCCCAGAAGTCCTGATACACGTGTAAAGCAAAAAAGAAAGAATGGTAATTTTATCATTTAAAATATGCAATCCTACCCCTTATTAAATTAGCCGATCAAAGCTACACAACAACTACAACCAAGTACAATAAACACATTTTCGTAATTAAGGACGCATACTAATTTTATTTCCGCTATGTAAACATTTAAGACAAAGTAGGCAACCCCAACCTACCATTATTATCCCAGTAACATCGGGTCACATCTTCTAGTATTATAAGATGAATATACATATTTGGCGATAAAATAAAGAAGGAAGATTTTATAAGCTTTGTCGTAAAATCTGAAACAGTTGATATATCTTTTTTTTTTAAATAAAAAGCCAGTGAAGTCTGAATTTCAACCTTGTAAATGGAGTGACACAGCATGATTTCTGAGATTCATAAACAGAGCATGGTGTGTCGCCTTTATAAACAGAAAACAGAACATGATGTGTCACCTTTATGAACTTAACATGATGTGTCGTCTTTATAAACAGAACATGATGTATCGCCTTTATAAACAAAACATGATGTATCGCCTTTATAAACAGGACATGATTTCATGGCTTCATGAATATAACATAATTACTGGAATTCATGAATATAGCATGATTTTTGTGCTTCATGAAAATATCTTGATTTCTCCGACTTCGTCAACTAAGCATGATTTCTCTGACTTCGTCAACTATGCATGATTTCTCCGACTTCGTCAACTAAGCATGATTTCTCCGACTTTGTCAACAAAGCATGATTTCTCCGACTTCGTCTCCTAAGCATGATTTCTCCGACTTCGTCAACTAATTATGCTTTCTCCGACTTCGTCAACTAGGCATGCTTTCTCCAACTTCGTCAACCAAGCATGATTTTTCGGCTTCAAGAGAAGATCATGATTTATGTATTCTTTTAGAGTATGTGAAGATGAACATAGCCTAGAGCATGGCACTTGTTTATGGCTAAAGCATATTCGATTACGAATATTTCAAAATTAAAACTCCGATCCGTACGCTTAACTCGAGTGTAACGATGTCTGTGAAATTTCCGCTTGCAAATAAACACTGGAAGTTAAACATTGTCCTGAACTCTCACCTCTGATATCGGAAGGGAAACATTCGCCTCAATGAGGAAATCAAAAGTTCCACCATTCTGTTTAGCGTATGTGACATTTTTAGACCTATGTGATACAAAGAAGTTATAAATTATAAATAACATTAAAAAATGAAGATAAAAATGCGCTGAATTTGTTAAAAATTGAAGGTATGTTAATCTTTAACTATATATATATATTATATAATATAATATAATATATATAGATATATATATAAATTCAAAGTAAATAAATTGTCAAAATTGTGAAGTGTATGTCGTTGCATTATTTATCATTGTAAATAATACTTGTAAAAATATTTTGAATATTTGGAATGATATTTAAATGATAATTGTAATCATATTTGTTATGATGTTTGGAATGATATTTAAAAAATATTTAAAATTATATTTGGAATAATATTTTGAATGATAGTTAGAATGCTTTTTTGGAAGGATATTTGGATATTTGGAAAGATATTTGCATTGATATTAGAGAACGATTTTTAAATTAAATTTCGCATGATATTCGGAATGATGTTTGGTATAAATTTGTAAAATAATTTTGAATTAACATTTCGAAAGATATTTGGGTTGATATCAGGTATGATTTTTGGAATGATTTAGAAATGAAATTTTTAATGACATTTGGAATGACTTTGGAAGGATGTTTGGAATCGCTTTTGCAAAGCTATTGAGAAAAATATTTGTATTCATCATATGTGGTATAATTTTCAGAACAATTTTTGAATGATATAAGGAAAACAAATTGAAATGATATTTGTATTTATATTTGGATACGATTTTTGGAATGATAAATGTAATGATTTTTTATGGAATGATATTTGGAATGAAATTTAACTTTTGCTAAAATCTGTTAACTATAACGCGCCTAGTACAATATTCTATGGACTTCGTTTAATTTATCTACCGCATATCAAGTGCGTAATCAAGAATACAAGTGTCGTGAAAGTAGGCATCAAGACCTCACTCACCAGTAGCGGTTATGGGCTACCAATGGAAGCTTCAGCGCACTCTGAAACGGCCTGTGTAGAATGGACAACATTTAAATGCACGTCTTATTGAGAAAACAACAATAAATTAGACTTGCTGTAGCAGCGAAAATATTTAATCCAATTTGTATGGGTTCTTTCTTGCGTACTTTTTTTATCTGAAGGAGAGAATTAATGAATTTGATACAATTTGCTGTAAATGTCAAAACTAGATGTAGTCAGCATTTTTTTCCATCCAGTTCCGGGTCAAATATTTTCTTCATTGTTGATAAAGAGCCCTTAAAAATGGCAAAATGTTCGTGTTTCATTAGACTTAAAAAGGTTACGTAAGATCTGCGGTATAAGGAGTGCGGCATCTAGAGCATAGTATTATAATACTCCACTCTACGTAAGGCTGATTACATCGTAGAGCACTTTATATTACCCTACTGTAATGGCCGAAATCTTACAGCATCAAGTAAGAAATTTAAGTCATGTCCTAATTCATAAAGCACTTCAGTAGAAATTCATGTTATTGGCTACATTTTAGATCACACTACAACTTACTGTAAACCTTTAGGAAAAATAGTTTCCATGGCCAACCAGGTCGTCACAGCTAAGATGTCGTCCTTTGGATAAAACCAGGAATCCAGCTGGAAATATCTGATTTGGGCCAGAAGGAGTTTAATAATAAAAAAAAATAAGTGTTTTTTTACGCTTTTTTTATTTTTACAAATAGCTGCATTTAGATTCACTTTTACACTATGCGCCACAATATACAGTGCTGGAACTGCCGCATATTAAACGCATACTTCCGTTTTACAACGGTGAAAAGCTGCAGCCGACACGTGTTCCCAGCGGAGAAAAAAAACGAATATTTGCCGGACAGTTGTTGGAAATGGGTCCGTCGACGGAGGAAAAAGTATTCATAATCGACATTTATAGTCACTGATATGTAAGTTGTCATGAACGGGGACTGAGCTTGAAAAAAATAGTCGATCAGCCGAGCGAGATTTGAAAACACTCCAGCAAGTTACGCTCGTCGAACTGTCTAACGTTACAGACTGACTACTCAACGCCCAGCCGAAACCGTTTACATCAGAAAAATATTGGTAGATTCTTGATAGTTATGGCGTAGGCGCACACACACAAGAAAAGGAATCATTATTTAAATTAATTTCCCAATGTAAAGATAGAGCAAATTATTTTTTTTTAAAGATGTTCTTTGCCAATGAAATGACTTCTAACTAAAAGTATATTAAAAATACATTAAACTTTGTTGTTGTTGTTTTGTTTGTCCCTTACTTCTTCACCGCCATTTTAATGAAGTATAAAAAATAGTCACAATATAAAGAACAACTT
This sequence comes from Lymnaea stagnalis, assembly GCA_964033795.1. Lineage (NCBI taxonomy): Eukaryota > Metazoa > Mollusca > Gastropoda > Lymnaeidae > Lymnaea > Lymnaea stagnalis. Next base: position 579,518 of record CAXITT010000132.1, on the reverse strand, counting down.
ATGGCGCTCTGCGATAAACCAACTTTTCTGAGTAACATTTTGTTTTTATTTTTTTTATTTGAAATTACTAGTCAAAATTAGCATTTCTTTTGTTCGGAATTTGACCTCAAAGCAATCTATCATCGAATTCGGAGTACCCCAGGGCTTGGTCCTCCCGGTGTTTTTCAATATGTACGTTCAGCCCCTTGGCGCAGTGATCAAGCAGTTTGATATGCTATATCACATGTTGGCGTTTGATACCCAACTTGAGATATCTGTGCTCCCCTCTCAGTTTTCTCGACTTCTTAGTTTGACACAGAAGACAGTGGAGTCAGTTAAGCACTGGATGATTATAAACAAGCTTAAATTGAACGATGACAAGACCGAGCTGATCCCCATTGCTACCGCTCAAAAGCTAAAATATATAACTAACACACAAACCTTTACTCTCTCAGGTATACAGATAAAGTTTGCTCAAACATTTCGAAACCTGGGTGTCTACTTAAACAGAACACTAACTATGGAAAATCACATTAACATGCTTTGCAGGGCGATTTTTCTAGAGCTGCGCAGAATCAGTCATATCAGACCTTTCTTAACATTAGACGCATCGAAGAGGCTGATGTTTGTATTCGTACTATCACGCATGGACTATTGCAATGCTCTCACGGTGGGTCTTCCAGCTAGGCTTCTGGATAAAATTTAAAAAAGCACAGAATAATGCGGCTAGCATTATTCTTCGCAAACGCAAATTCGAACATGCTAAAAGGCATAGAGTACAAAATTGCAACTCTGTGCTACCGCTGCCTGCATGACCTGGCACCGTCCTATCTCACAGCGCTACTTACGCCTTATGTACCCACTAGACAACTCCTCTAATCTGATAGTGGCAAACTCTCGAGACCCCGTGTTTGCCTTGAGACTTACGAGGGGCGCACTTTTGAATTTGCTGGCCCAACAATTTGGAACACTCTTCCTTTCGCTATCAGAAACAGCCAGGCACTGGAGTCTCTCAAAACTGATTTGAAGACTTATCTTTTTCGCAAACACCTGCTGGGGTGATGTTGTCTATCTAGCTATTATCTTTTAGATGTATATTGGCCTGTGTTGTTTATGGTTGCAAGATTTGAAAGACTTCAAATGGGTATTCTTGTATGTAGTTTTTAATGTTGAATTTTGTACTTCAATGTGGTATGTGCCGCGCTTCGAGCCTCTGGGGATGAAGCGTGATTTTTAAATAAACTTTATTATTATTATTATTATCTACAAACATGGAGCACAAATATTTGTGCGGTTGTGCCACTTTACAATTTCGTACTAGGTGCGCAAAATAAAATTCGCAGTAGCTGCTCTTTCTGTGTCTTTAAAGACCTGGAAATACGTTGTTAGAATTACATTGTTTTAAAAATAGATTTATCGTGTCAATTAGACTTTGATGTGTTAAGAATGAGCCAGCACCCTTTTAACCGAGATACCGAAAGAGGGCGCCGGCCCTAAGCAAGAAAACCCACTCATGCATAACAGACAAAGAATATGGCTGCTTTTTATAACGTCCATGCCGATTTTTATATGCATTCAAAATAAGTTAATAAGTATAAACATAATTTGGTAAAAAATAATTTTGTTTCTCACGACGGACTTATGCGACTAGCGATTCTACAAAATTTAAATAACAACCCCCTCCCCCACAAGCTATTAAAAAAAAAAAAAACAATAATCATTGAAAAGGGTGAATGTGACATAGTTAAGCAGAATTATAGGCCTTAGGGGTATGAATTGAGACCCACTGCCATCTTCAAACAACGACTGATTATTATAGATCATTAAGCAGATTTATATCTTGGTTTTAATGTTAACATTTCTATGACCTATTGGAAACAAATCTTATGGTTAAGTCATGACCTAGTCCTTTTTGTTAGACAACATCGTTACTGGTTATAAGCTACACAGTGTTGTGTCATACTTGTAAGGAATCCTGCTCTGATAGCTGTAGTGCTGCACGTCCAAGAGCGTGTCCTGGTAATTTTTGTTAGTCTCAGTGACGTAGTAGTAATACGCACCTGTGAAGTAAATTAATCATCTGTTATATAGTCGCTTGTAAATTACCCCACTGAAGACCAAATTTAATCATCACTCATAGAGATATATTTTATTTGCTGTAATTTAAAAAGGAATAAAAAAATATTGCTTTAACATTAAACGTTTCAATCTTTATAACTTCACCCTTGGCCGTCTCTAAATTTATAACTTTATCACTGAACGTCTCTAAATTTATAACTTCATCAATGAAAGTCTCTAAATTAATTACTTTATAATTGAACGTCTCTAAATTTATAACTTCAACATTGAACGTCTCTAAATTTAAAACTTCAGAATTAAACATAAGATGAACGGTCACACGTAGGTACCAATTTCAAGAGTTGCAAACATCACATAAGAATAAGAGTCACACGTAGGTACCAATTTGAAGTGTTGCTTGATGTCATTCTTCATTGCCTTAAGGTGTTCTGTAGTATTTTGTTGCTTTCTAATGGTTCGATATTGCAGGACGTCAAATCAATATATATTTCTATCGATTATATATTATCTAAGCAATTTTAAAAAATCCAAATCGAATACATCGTTACGTTCATGACATCGAATAACGAAATTGATGTAATTGGAATAGTACCTCCTGACCTGCCAATCGCAATCATCGTATCCCCATCAATCTTTTAAATACCCAGATTGTTGATTCCGTTGAGCTAACACCATTGTTTATTCCATTCAACTAACGCTAGTGTTGATACAATTTAGCTAACGCCATTGCTGATTCCGTTATAGTGTTGATTTCCATTTTAAAATTTAAAAACACAAAATTAATTTTAAAAAAATGTTTTTATTCCGTTTGGCTAACACTTGTGTTGATTTCCATTAAAGGAACACTAGTGTTGATTTCCATTAAACGAACACTAGTGTTGATTTCCATTAAACGAACACTAGTGTTGATTTACATTAAACGAACACTAGTGTTGATTTCCATTAAACGAACACTAGTGTTGATTTACATTAAACGAACACTAGTGTTGATTTACATTAAACGAACACTAGTGTTGATTTCAATTAAACGAACACTAGTGTTGATTCCATTAAACGAACACTAGTGTTGATTCCATTAAACGAACACTAGTGTTGATTTCCATTAAATGAACACTAGTATTGATTTCTATTAAACGAACACTAGTGTTGATTCCATTAAACGAACACTAGTGTTGATTTCCATTAAACGAACACTAGTGTTGATTTACATTAAATGAACACTAGTGTTGATTTCAATTAAACGAACACTAGTGTTGATTCCATTAAACGAACACTAGTGTTGATTCCATTAAACGAACACTAGTGTTGATTTCCATTAAACGAACACTAGTGTTGATTTCCATTAAACGAACACTAGTGTTGATTTCCATTAAACAAACACTAGTGTTGATTCCATTAAACGAACACTAGTATTAGTATCATGATATCCCGGGACGTTGGAACTCGTTAACCGTGGATCTGAGAGAAAGGAAACCCCGAAATTAAACCTGGAGATTGAGTACCGTGGGCGCTATGCCATTGACACAAAGAAAATTCCGCCAACTTCTGTGACATGGAGCGTATAAAAGCACAGAGAGGCACCAGACACACTGCTGGTCATCCACTGCACCCTGGTCTATTTCGAGTCGTCTTGAGCAAGTCTCGCCATTGAAATGAATAGCCAAGGACGAGAGTGTGATGCTGACGAACTGATCAACTCTCCCTCACTTTGAACCAAATAGAGCTCAAGTCAAGGCCACTACTCAAGTCAAGGCTACTACTCAAGTCAAGTCTACTACTCAAGTCAAGGCCACTACTCAAGCTTTTGTTATCTTTGCATGCGAAGGACAAACACAAATAATAATACTAATAGTAATATCATAATATACTAGTTTACCGTTATCAGTCCAGTAGCCTAGATGAGTTAGCGATAAGTCACTGGATTTATGTGAGCTAATGACGTCATCAGTTTTGTTGTTCACTCTTCTCATGACGTCCCCCCATCCAGTGAAGGCCTACAATTTTGTATACATAAACAATATTAAATAACGATTTTCGTGTTTCACTATTTATTTAACAAAAATTAACAGGTAATGTATGCTAAGGTAACAAATGATGAGTTAATATATGTACGCCTTACATATTAAATAACATATCTGTAACCTCACACATAGCTACAGACACATGCTAACAGTGAGTAACAGAGATTTGTACTAAAATCTAAACGTATTTTATTAATAAAATAAGACGTTCTGAAATAATTAATCAAAACAGCTGGTGGGCGTATTCGTTTTTTACTTTACAAGACAATCAAAGCCAAGAAATAATCAAGATGATTGGTCTATTTTGTTTTTTTAAATCGGGGTGTGTGTGGGAGGCGGGCTGGGGGAGGTGACTTCTTAATATTTATGCTTTAAAAATCTGCCCCTTCCCCGTAGGCGCTGAGACATGTAAACAAACAGACTATGACGTGGTACATAAGAAAATGGTCGCTGTGCCCAACTTACGTCACCAATGCCTGTGGTGGAGCAGAAGGCGAACGTTTTTAATTCAAATCCGGGCGGAAGTGAATCGACACCACCCATAATCCCGTAGTTCAAAGTACCGGACGCCTGGTCTTGCCACTGGGAGGCGGCCATGAAATTATTATAGGTGGAGATGACCATAGCGTTCCCTTGCCTGTCAAACACACTTAGAGGCCCCGAACCGCTGAGTCCACTGTTTAGCTTTGCCTGTGCGTTCCATCTAGAAATAGAGAGAGAGAGAGAGAGAGGTAAACATGGTTTTACTTTTGTCAATGTCCAAGTCTAAGAACTTGTTATTTTGCCAACTTTTGAAAAAGAAGAAATGTGATAGTATTATGTCATTACAGTTCCAAATCGCCCGCCGAGCTCAGAGGCGGAATTTGTGGGGAGGGGGGGGATATTTTCTGTTACCCGGTCAACTCATCGTTTTAATGGAAAAAAACGTGTGCTATTATATCAGAGCCGTCCACGTGACTCGGAGGCCGCATGTCACATTTTGACCCCTCCTTCCGCTACCCCCCCCCCTTATTTCTGCTGCATTCAAAGCGGATTGTTGAAATATTCGTTTCACCATCAAAACTTTGGGGCCCGTAATTATCCAAGGCCCTAACCCCGACCCCCTTTTTCTTGTTTTCTTTTGTTGAAGACACTGGGGTTGCATGGACCAAGGTAGGTTATGGATAGCATGCATGGTGCGCCCTAATTTCTTAACAATATCTTTGCAAGGTCAATTTTTTGTATGTAAAAAGCAAAAATTATTTTCTCAAAACACTTTCTCCCGCGAAATTCCCGAGGAGCTATAACTGCATGTTCCGAAAAATCTTTTACTCACAGATTGGAATATTGTTATGAGATTTATAGGAATGAATTTATTTTAAAATTACCCAGGTCATGAGATGTTTATGATAAGTAATTTGGATGCTTCTTTCTCAACTGCACCAATCACATGACAGCTACGATTGGTTGAAATTTGGGGGAAATAACCCCGATTTGCAAGAGGCGAATCTGAAGGAAAAAAAAACAACAACTTCTGAATATTTTAGATGTCAATACTCCCACCCCACCCCACCCCACCCTACCAAAAAAAAAAAAATCCAGGACTGTGTAACATAACATGCCGACCAGTCTAAAACTTTAAACTGACTAAAATAACTGCACCAATGACATGACAGCTACGATTGGTTGAAATTTGGGGGAAATAACCCCGATTTGCAAGAGGCGAATCTGAAGGAAAAAAAAACAACAACTTCTGAATATTTTAGATGTCAATACTCCCACCCCCCCCCACCCCACCCTACCAAAAAAAAAAAAATCCAGGACTGTGTAACATAACATGCCGACCAGTCTAAACGTTTAAACTGACTAAAACTACGTATTACGTGTAACATACTAAACGCAACAATGTTCTCAGTGAGGCATTGTTTATGGACTTGTCCACAGTGAGGCATTGTTTATGGACTTGTCCACAGTGAGGCATTGTTTATGGACTTGTCCACAGTGACGCATTGTTTATAGACTTGTCCACAGTGAGGCATTATTTATGGACTTGTCCACAGTGAGGCATTGTTTATGGAATTGTCCACAGTGAGGCATTGTTTATGGAATTGTCCTCAGTGTGGCATTGTTTATGGAATTGTCCTCAGTGAGGCATTGTTTATGGAATTGTCCTCAGTGTGGCATTGTTTATGGAATTGTCCTCAGTGAGGCATTGTTTATGGAATTGTCCACAGTGAGGCATTGTTTATGGAATTGTCCTCAGTGTGGCATTGTTTATGGAATTGTCCTCAGTGTGGCATTGTTTATGGAATTGTCCTCAGTGAGGCATTGTTTATGGAATTGTCCTCAGTGAGGCATTGGTTATGGAATTGTCCTCAGTGAGGCATATTTTCTATACATAGGTCCTTAGTGAGGCATATTATCTATACATAGGTCCTTAATGAGGCATATTTTATGGACATAAATCCTTAGTGATGCATTGGTCCTGATTATAATTAATTCCTTTTTGTTGGATTTTTTTCTTGAAATGAGTCATGACTTCTCATTGTTGCACAACTTAGTTATCTTATTAAGGGACTAGAACTACCCACTAAACTACAGTTTCAAGACGTGTATGTCTAATGGTATTGTTCATGGACCTATGTCCTTTGTAAGGCATTGTTTATGGAATTGTCCTTAGTGGGGCATTGTTGATGGAATTTTCCTTAGTGGGGCATTGTTTATGGAATTGTCCTTATCGGGGCATATTTTCTAGATATATACCAAGGATATTCAGATCTCAAGCGATACCGTTCCAATCATAAAATTTACTGATGATATCACCACCATCGTTGGCTTAATATCTTATGGAGAAGGCGTATTTTTGGGTATGAGACAATGGGTGGCCGCCCAAACCCTTGTCAATGATTAAAAAGACGCGGCCCTGAGAAAGCCGCCCCTAGCGACCGTTTCGTCCCGACCACTACGTCCCGATCGGACAATTCCCTGGGCGGTGGGGAGTGGTAACGCAACACCATCTCCCCGGAGAGGAAGTAAAGCGTCTTGACCCATAGGAGAGTGGATTGCGGACGCTTTAAACGCAGCGTTCTCGGTCGACCGGACGTCCCTCAGGTCGGAGAGAGGTTCCTGGTGCTCTCCCGCATGGACTGGAGTCGGGGAGACACGGCTCTGGGCCCTGTGGGGGAGTGCCGAAGGGGGGTATTATGAGTGCGAACTCGACGCCCCACCGACGCCATCTCCAAAGAGACATTTTCAGTTACAGGCTTTATCCATTGGTGCGATTAAAATTTTCTCCACCTGAATGTCTCAAAAACAACGAAAATGGTTTTTGATTTCAGGAAGGGGAAACACCAGAATACAGAACTCAACATAAAAAAAATCAAAGTGTAGGGAAAGTAGAGGCAAATAAGTGCTTAGGTGTCATCATTAATGATAATCTAACATGGCATGAGCACGGCCAAATGCTGTATGAGAAATTAAAGCAAAGACTGCTACCTCAAAAACTGTAAATTTTTGGCGTCAACAAACACGTCGTTAACTTATTCTACAGGGCAACAATTGGAAGTCTACATGATTTCAATATTACCAGCTGCTGTGGGAAATTCATCGTCTGATATTGAATACCGAAAAAACAAACTATTCAATCAAGAAAGCTATCAACATAACACAAACTAAACATCCTTCACTTAAATAACTATTTGAAGAAAGATGTTATTAAAAAACTAAACAAATTTTGGGTGATACATCAGTCCCTCTTAGATACTTAGGATCTTTTTGATTTTACCAGCATGCTCACCCTGAAGTCACAAATCTAGTAAGTCATGTTATGGCTAAGGGAATTCACTGAATGGCTGTTTCTTTTCACTAGTGAAATAATTTAAAGTAGACGTCTTGTTTTCAAATGGTTCTATTTATTTGCTGAAAATATACAATGCAATCTAAAAACATTTCCATTTGTTTGGTACCATAAACGAGTCTTATCTTATCTCATCTTACAAGACACAACTCTTAAAAGTCTTACTTTCCAGTTTTCCTCTCCATGTCTCCAAGCATAAGACCACCATACGACAAGAATCCCAGGGGCGTGTCTGCATCGATTATCCTAAAGGACGGGAAAGCGGAAATGGTTCTTTCCATATCTACAGCTGAACCCTGAAGTCCTTGAGGGAATCTCTGAATGAAAATTAAAAAGAACATTTAAAAAGACATGAAATGAAATTGTAGGAAAACTGGATACTTCGACACACTACCGGCCAGCGGTTTGTATGAAGGAACTAGTAGAAGAAGGTACTGGAGGCTTGAATCGACAGTCAGGACAATTAGAGAACGTTTCGGGTAAACGCCTTCCTCGGCAGACAGGGCAAATAAAAATACGAAGAAATAGAAGCTAGTTTTTTTTAAACTTAAGTGTTGGTCATTGTTATTTACCGGAAAATGTATTCTACAAAACCCAAGATTACAGGAAGTAGAATAATGTACGTATCTTTACTGTGAAAAATACTTTCTTAAAGAACAAACATTTTTAGGAGACATGTAAAATATAAGAATTAAGAAAAGAAATACAGGGAAATTCTGGATCACTAGTAGGAGAGTATAATAAAAAAAATTGATTGAGTCCATATGGTGATAATATTTGCCGAAAAGCTAAATTAATTTGTTTTCCTTTCCAACTCTCACTGGTGTTTTAGTGCAGGAAATTAAGTACCCAGATGGATACATCTGATATCACTTTGTGTTTATCTCCGTTGAAATGGGATGAGACCAGAGAAACTGTACCCTGTTCAATTTAAAAAGAGAGAAGTTTATGTTCTCACATTCACATGCCGATTCGGGTGAGAGTAAGCTAAACATGGCGATTCAAGCTTCCACATATCTTATCCCACTATTTCGCCACACAGCTTACACGCAGTCCTTCATTTATTATGGTTTGTATGGAGCAACAGTTAGGGACTCTTCTCTATGTCACTGGTCCAGATCATTATACATGCACGCCTTGAAACTGTAGTGAAACTGAACACGACACGCTACTGGCCGGTGGTTTATAGAAAGCAATAGTCAATAGTTAGTGGAGGCTCTCAATGTTTACAACTCCGGGTGCTACATGTTGTGCTTCTTGTCACTGAACATTATTTTCTTCAAACTGTGTTTTTAATGGTAAAATTGAAGACACAAATTCGATCAATAAAAACCTCGAAACAGTTACATACACCGACTCATAAGATGTCTATAGAAATGCAATGGTTTGTTCTCTATACACAGAGACATACACCGAGTCATAAGCTGTCTATAGAAATGCAATGGTATGTTCTCTATACACAGAGACATACACCGACTCATTAGCTGTCTATAGAAATGTAATGGTATGTTCTCTATACCCAGAGACATACGCCGAGTCATAAGCTGTCTATAGAAATGCAATGGTATGTTCTCTATACACAGAGACATACGCCGAGTCATAAGCTGTCTATAGAAATGCAATGCATGGTATGGACCCTATACACAGTACACACACCCAGTCATAAGCTGTCTATAGTAATACAATGGTATGATCTCTATACACAGTGACATACACCGAGTCATAAGCTGTCTATAGTAGTGCAATGGTATGTTCTCTATACACAGAGACATACGCCGAGTCATAAGCTGTCTATAGAAATGCAATGCATGGTATGGACCCTATACACAGTACACACACCCAGTCATAAGCTGTCTATATATAATACAATGGTAAGATCTCTATACACAGTACACACACCCAGTCATAAGCTGTCTATAGTAATACAATGGTATGATCTCTATACACAGTGACATACACCGAGTCATTAAGCTGTCTATAGTAATGCAATGGTATGTTCTCTATACACAGTGACATACACCGAGTCATAAGCTGTCTATAGAAATACAATGGTATGATCTCTATACACAGTAACATACACCGAGTCATAAGCTGTCTATAGTAATGCAATGGTATGTTCTCTATACACAGAGACATACACCGAGTCATAAGCCGTCTATAGTAATGCAATGGTATGTTCTCTATACACAGTGACATTCACCGAGTCATAAGCTGTCTATAGAAATACAAAGGTATGGATCCTATACACAGTGACATACACCGAGTCATAAGCTGTCTATAGTAATGCAATGGTATGGTCCCTGTACACAGTGACATACACCGATTCATAAACTGTCTATAGAACTACAATGGAATGGATCCTATACGGTCATGGAGAGCCTCACTGCTCGCGTCAATGTCCAAACTTTGGCTTTATATTACGTTTGTTGTGGAAGGACATTTTATAAGAACTAGCAACGTAGTGACCGTTCACTCGGCAGTTACCTGGTTGAGCATTGAGTCACCAGTTACCTGGTTTAACATTGAGTCACCAGTTACCTGAATTAACATTTGATCACATGTTACCTGGGTGAACATTCAGTCTCCAGTTACCAGGCAGCGAATATTTTTTCGTTACCTTGATAATCATTCAGTCATCAGTTACCTTGATAATCATTCAGTCATTAGTTACCTTGATAATCATTCAGTCACTAGTTAGCTTGATAATCATTCAGTCACCAGTTACCTTGATAATCATTCAGTCACCAGTTACCCGGATGATTTTGATGATGATTTAATCACCAGTTACCTGAATGAACATGATGGCTGGAATATCAGGTGAGCTGTAATCTCTAAACACAACCTCCATGGTCACATTATCGGCAGTCAATGTCCACATATTGCCTGTGTAAGCTCCGACCTCATCGGAACCTGTTGGGATAACATTGATGTAACTTTACAAGTTTAAAGACGTTTTTTGTCGGGGAGCGATTAAATGTGATAACATCCTGTTCACGATTGTCTTATTAACTGTTCATTATTATGTCATTCTCCTTTCTCTCAAGAACGTGTTGTGACTATGTTAAACTTAGGTTATGAAGCAGCGAGATGAACAAATCTAGACATAACACCAAAAAAAAAAGATACAAAAGTAAAAAAGTTGGACATATGACGTCATAAAAAACCCGTTTCGGCAAAAATTCTTCTTCATGGGATAAATAAGATAAATGACACACGGGTATAACATAAATGACACACGGTATAACATAAATGACATACCAGCATAAATAGCCACTGAAAATGGGCTAATTTAAATTAAACATAACCGAAAAATGTTACATTAGAGAAATTATTATTTTTTTGTGGCATCCGTCCGTCACAATATGGGATTTCTTCAAGGATTCCCAACAGCAAATGGCCTCTCTCCACGCCGCTGGATAACATGGATGATACCTTTGGTGTTGATTTCAGAGTTTCCTTCTCTTAGATGAGTTTTCATCCAAGGTTGACTGAGCTTTGGCTGGAATTGAACCAACACCAACATAAGATTTGCCCAGTTAAGACCACTAGGCCACCCAGCACCAGCACTCGGCCAACTAATTAATCCTTTGACGAAGGAGTATCAGAAATGCAGGAGGTTACCAATTTGAATTTTTCCTGTGGTCCATCCATCCTCTACCCGTGGTCCATCCGTGTTCTACCCGTGGTCCATCCGTGTTCTACCCGTGGTCCATCTGTGTTCTACCCGTGGTCCATCTGTGTTCTACCCGTGGTCCACCTGTGTTCTACCCGCGGTCCATCCGTGTTCTACCCATGGTCCATCTGTGTTCTACCCGTGCTCCATCTGTGTTCTAACCGTGGTCCTATTTGTGGTCCATCTGTGTTCTACCCGTGGTCCTACCTGTGGTCCATCTGTGTTCTACCCGTGGTCCATCTGTGGTCCAGCTGTGGTCTACCCGTGGTCCATCTGTGGTCCATCTGTGTTCTATCCGTGGTCCATCTGTGGTCCATCTGTGGTCCATCTGTGTTCTACCCGTGGTCCATCTGTGGTCCATCTGTGTTCTACCCGTGGTCCATCTGTGGTCCATCTGTTTTCTACCCGTGGTCCATCTGTGGTCCATCTGTGGTCCATCTGTGTTCTACCCGTGGTCCTACCCGTGGTGTATCCTTTTATTTATTGACTTGCTTTTTTATCCTGCAAAAGTCCCACTATTCGATTCCACTATTCAATTCCACTATTCGATTCCACTATTCGATTACGTTTGTCTCCTTTCGCCCACCTAAATTTTCTTTTTGAGTCATATTGTCAAGATGTGGCAAAGAAAGAGCCTCATCCTCATATTTCTACACACAAAAAGGATTCAGATGTTTACAAACTTTGAATCGCGGAGGACGCATTCCCCACAGTTAAAGAACCGTTCGCCAGTGTCCGCCACTTCCCATCAAGATTGAAAGCGTATGGTCCGTTCCTCAGCCAGGTGCCGTTGCTGGTGGCGGACAAGTTGTAGCTGCCGTTGCTCCCGAGTGAGATGAAACCTGCAGCAAGAGAAAACAAAAGTGTTGAAATAAAATGACCTCCTTGTGCCATATTTTATAATCATAAAATTCTGGCTTATCGCTTATAGAATTTCAAACGGTGGAATAACATCATTCTTTAATGTGGCTCTCTGGTGGAGTAGAGTAGAATCTTAGTTTTCTAAGAGGGCAATGAAAAGTGTGGACTCACAGACACGTTTATTTCTAATTCATATTTACTCAATAAACGATTTGTTTGAGCAAGACCGTGTGGAGGGTGGGGCAAAGAAGGCATCAGGGGGAGGAATCGCCCAGGAATAAAGTAAATTTCATTTATTGATGAAACAGGGGGTGTACGCCATTTTCAGGTTTCGAGCTGGTCTCAGAGTTTCCTTTCGAATGACCTTGGTACTGAGCAAAGAGCATAGAGTGTTCATGGTCTGAGTTTTGTATAGTTTGAATAATCGATTCTAAAGTTCCAGGATTAAGCACCGGAAAATTGGGGAGTGAAGGACAACACAAAAAATATATTTTTGTCTCGACACACAAAATTAAATCTTTTTAAGAGGAGAATATGGACAGTTCAGAAGGATTTCAGATCTCGAGCGGACCAGAGATCATTTCCGAAGTAGTGGTCTAGAAAGCACGTACACAGAACACACATACACAAATATCTAGAACATTATTATTTGTGATTGTATCATATATTTATATGGAAACACATATGTATAGCAAATTTGATATCTAGTTGCACGTGTAGTGCTTAAAGTTCGTAAAATTTTGACAATGCACACGATTGTATCTTACATGACCAATTAATTATTTTTAACTCATTAAGAATAAGATCGTAACATTTTGTGATCGAGATAGGAAACCATAAATAGTGAGTGGATGTTGCTAGTTTTTTTAGGTGCATCAGTAAAGTTCCAAGAACTTCTTATAAACCTATTTCTCTTTACCTCTTTCAATCATTGGCCTACCACTCAATTACTTTTTCACCCCCCCCCCAACCCTTTTTTGTGTGTGTGTCTTCCGTATGGGAGAAAGGGCTTTAAAATATTGCCGTAAGGGGTAAGAGCAACAGAGGGATAGGGGAACTGGTGTTGTTCTGCTTTCTTATCAGTTCTCGCGATTGTCATTTGGCTTTGTGAACATGAATTGGGTGACGACGCCATGAAATGAAAGGGAAAAAATGTTTCAGATTGAAAGTATATTTTTTTAAAGATATATATATATATTTATATATATATATATATATATATATAGATAGATAGATAGATAGATAGATAGATAGATAGATAGATAGATAGATAGATAGATAGATAGATAGATAGATAGATAGATAGATAGATAGATAGATAGATAG
>CAXITT010000132.1:552743-565316 GCA_964033795.1 Lymnaea stagnalis | reverse complement strand
TAGATAGATAGATAGATAGATAGATAGATAGATAGATAGATAGATAGATAGATAGATAGATAGATAGATAGATAGATAGATAGATAGATAGATAGATAGACAGACAGATAGACAGACAGACAGACAGATAGACAGACAGACAGACAGACAGACAGACAGACAGACAGACAGACAGACAGACAGATAGATAGACAGACAGATAGATAGACAGACAGACAGACAGACAGACAGACAGACAGACAGATAGACAGACAGATAGATAGACAGATAGATAGACAGATAGATAGATAGATAGATAGATATAGATATATACACACAAAGAAGTGTGTCTGTTTCAATTAAACCTACTCATCTTACTAGAATTGAGTTTACAAAACTTCCAACATGAATTATGAACGCCTCGGAACTGGGAAAAATCCCCCGAGGGTGAGCTACTCTTGCAAAGATTTTGGCGTACCCGTTTGAGAATGCACACGGTCAGTATGTAGATTAAGGAGTGTCTTGAGTGCGAAATAATTACCTCCACATTTAATACAAATTCACACCTACCCTTTGTCAACGCATACTTTTTAACGTAGACGATGAACATAACATTCCTACATTTTTTTTCCTTTATACTCACAGGCATTGAGTTGCGTTACTCCGTAGAGAAGCAGCAGCGCTCCTAGCGGTGACATCTTCCTCAACACGATACAAACAAAGATTGGTATCAAACGAGACAACACGGCCGAATCAAACAACTGGGACGGACGCCCAGATCAGTTGATGCGCGCGGTGGTGATAACGGATTGGTCAACAAGGATAAACCGAAGAACTGTTAAAAGTATTCGCAACGACGGCCTCTTCGTATCACTAAGTGTCGACAGGGTCCTAAATGGTGTGTGTGTGGGGGGGGGGTCTTGATGAAGCAAGGAGCGATTGGTACTTACTTTTAATTTTTAAAACTGATATTGTTATCAAAACATTCGCAAACGAGTAAAGACTAAACTTTATTTTTAAGACATTTAAAATTGTTAAAGATATATAGACGAGGCCCTGCACAATGAGAATGTCCAGTTAGATGAACGAGGCCCTGAACTATGGTGATTTCCAGTTAGATGAGCAGGCCCTGAAGTATTGGAATGTTCCGTCTATAGATGAACGTGGTCCTGAACTACGGGGATGCCCAGATAGATGAACGGGGCCCTGAACTATGTAGGTGCACTAATTCTTGCATTCTCCCACACCTTCATATTTAATATTGTTCGTCCTTCTTACGCGAAGATAACCAGGGAAATTTTCCATCTGAGTAGCAGCTTTGACAGGGGCTGTATATCTTTGATAGTGAGGGGGAGTTTTTCAATTCGTCGATCTCACTCTCTCTCTCTCTAATCCTTGCGTATTTGATCCAATGACAAGACATGGGTGCTGATGATGTTTTCGCTTTTGTTGGTGATTGAACTCCAGTCCACTAGCTTGGGATCCACTCAGCTTAGACCACCCGACCACCCAGCACCCCATCCCGATAAACGCCTTTTCTTCAAAAATAATAAATATTTCGTTATGTTTACTTTGATGTTTCTTTTCCAATAGAGTTGACATACAAATTAATAAAATAAGTTATAAAATAAATTTGCCTTAATGTGTTAACATACAGCCCCGTAAGCTTGCTGGTTGGCCGAGCGTTCTAAACTGTCTCAAACCAAATAACCGTTGGTCTGGAGTTCAATCCCCATCAAAGCCATCCCAAGCACCCCGGATGGATGGGACTCGTCAGCCTTGGACGGCAACCCATCTAAGAGAAGGCAAACTCTGAATTAAAACCAGTAGCCAGAATGATCAACAAATTGATCGTGGGCCCCTCAAATGTAAGAAGAAGAAGATGTACATCATGGGTTAGTTATTTCATTTTAATTGAGGTAGCAAAACTTGATATATTTATGTAACCTCTATGATAAAAAAAGTAATTTTTTCGTTAGTATTTTAATTTTTTTAAAATGTATTTTTAAAAAAAAACATAACATCTTGATTTTAACATTATATAAAACACTTTAGGCGACCAGATCTGTTATTTCCCAATCACTTTAGATGGGCGTCATTGGTCTGCAGATAGCGTGGTCTGTTTTATGATTGTTATCAGTACATATCAGTACATAGATGGTGATAAACAAGTATTGTATTTTTTTGCATCTGACACATAGAAAAAAAAAATTAAATAATATATTTCAACGGCTTCAAGGCTGAGACTGACGCACAAGTAAATAACACTCGAGCTCTCTACCCACAAATAAAGGACAGCTGAGCGCTTTAGATTAGCAGCCTCGTTGCAAATCTTCATATAATTAATTCACCGGTGCCATTTTGTCCATTGGTTATGCAACTCTATTTGACGCATTTCATCATTGTTATAATATCATTATTTTCGGGACGTTATCTGGAGTCACGTCAGTGGAACAACTCATCCAACACTCACATATTTACATACGGTAAAATAAATATGTCTGCAAAAACCCTATCTTTACGCTCATTCACCAAAAACATATACTATCAAACTAAGAGTTTAAGAGACTATTAATGCTAAAGAATTATTGTGGCTACTTGTCTCCGCTGTCCTTCCAGCAAACTGCTTGAGCAAGTGGATCCTAAAAAAGACCTCCCTGAAACAAACGCCAAGGTGGACCCATTTATTTAATACTTGCACACTATACTAAATCTCGTCAGCTCACTGCAACCCCCCCCCCCCCTTGTCTTCGATTAATGATTTTACCCACGGAGTGCTGGGCCGAGTAGAGGAATTCAATTTGTATCACCGAGCAGGGATGTGATTGCAGGAAATAATGGATCAGCCCCCCCCCCCCCCACAACTAACCGGCACTTTTGTCATGGAACTGGTGGGAGAATTTTCAAGGTAATGCTGCTGTGAGGGTATCGAAGTGTGTTTTTTTTTTTTTTTTTTTTTTTTTGGGGGGGGGGGGGAATGCTGCTGTGAGGGTATCAAAGTGGTGTTTTTTTAAATCAAAGTGGCGGTGATGTGTGGGGAATTAATGTGGTGATGTGTGGGGAAACACCAGTGGTGTTGCTGGCTGGGGTACGAAAGTGAAGTCGCTTGTGAATCACGGTGGTGTTATCGTGTGGGAATCAAACTGGTGTTGTTTTGAGGGAATCAACTGGTGCTTTTGTGTGGGGAATCAAAGTGGTGGTGTAGTAAGAAAATCAAAGTGATGTTGTGAGGGAATCAAAGTGGTGTTTTGTGAGGGAGTCAAGTGGTCTTGTTTTTAGAGAGTCAAAATCTGTACGAATTTACCGGCATGCTTCCTCTGAAGTCACACATCTGAATGATAACTAATAAGTCCCTGATTTTGCTAAGAGAACTCACTGAATGGCTGTTTGAAATAATTCATTATAAATGTCTTGTGTTCAAATTGTTTTATTTTTTAGCTGAAAATGTATAATGCAATCAAAAAAAATTTCCACTTATATCAATAAAAGAATATTATCTTTTCTTAGTGGTGTTGTTGTAAGGGAGTCAAAGTGGTGTTTTAAGGGAATCAAAGTGGTGTTTTAAGGGAATCAAAGTGGCGTTTTAAGGGAATCAAAGTGGTGTTTTAAAGGAATGAAAGTGGTGTTTTAAGGGAATCAAAGTGGTGTTTTAAGGGAATCAAAGTGGCGTTTTAAGGGAATCAAAGTGGTGTTGCTGTGAGGGAGTCAAAGTGGTGTTTTAAGGGAATCAAAGTGGTGTTTTAAGGGAATCAAAGTGGTGTTTTGTGAGGGAGTCAAGTGGTGTTTTAAGGGAATCAAAGTGGCGTTTTAAGGGAATCAAAGTGGTGTTGTTGTGAGGGAGTCAAAGTGGTGTTTTAAGGGAATCAAAGTGGTGTTTTAAGGGAATCAAAGTGATGTTTTAAGGGAATCAAAGTGGTGTTTTAAGGGAATCAAAGTGGCGTTTTAAGGGAATCAAAGTGGTGTTTTAAGGGAATCAAAGTGGTGTTTTAAGGGAATCAAAGTGGTGTTGTTGTGAGGGAGTCAAAGTGGTGTTATAAGGGAATCAAAGTGGTGTTTTAAGGGAATCAAAGTGGTGTTTTAAGGGAATCAAAGTGGTGTTTTAAGGGAATCAAAGTGGCGTTTTAAGGGAATCAAAGTGGTGTTGTTGTCAGGGAGTCAAAGTGGTGTTTTGAGGGAATCAAAGCGGTGTTGATGTATTTAAATACGTCGCTAACATGTTGTTATTTACCCTAAAGTGGGAATGTATCAACAAAAGGCTGATAAGAATATGTACTAGCACGTTCTGTTTTCAATGAGATTCCGTGGAAATGTCCATTTTGTTTTATTGGAATGGCTGTTTTCCAAATAATCTTTTCACGATAGAAAAAAAATTGACATCATTATGTTTTGTGACCTACATGAGTTTCCTCCCATCCTCCAAACTACGCACTCAAATCATAAACGATCGCAATTACACATCATACTTAAGCAATATGTAGTATGTGCGGTGGACAGAGCACTCCGCCCGGAGCAGACTGCCCCCTTTCGCTCCCCCCCCCCCATCTTCCTACGCCAGTGAGTGAATACATATTATCAGTGAATGACTATCAGTCACATAATGAGTTTATTGAATGACATGTAAAGGCTAAATGCTATAACCTATTTTGAAAAAAAACAAAACAACTACCTGAGAAAATCGACGGCTTTCAAATGTGTTGTGTTCCCAAAACAAAGACGGAAGAGCAACCCAAAAACAGAATGTGGATTTACATAAGGAAGGGAAATAAAGGATTATTATCATATGTGTTAGGGCTGAAATCTGAAGTTTGGTTCATTGTATTTTTGCGTAGGGGGAATATTAACCCTTAAAGACCATAGGCTTCAGCGTTCACAAGATACCTGTTAATCTGCGGAAATATAAGCCTTCACTCGAATCATTAAGAAGTTAAAATGCGATTAAAATTAAGGAACTGCGGTGTATCTCACGCCTCCGGAGAAAGGAGATGTTTAAAGATATAAATAGATCTTCACTCTTTTTTTTTTGACCGGGTCGGCAGGGCCTTAAATTTTATGTTTCTAAATATAGTCTTACAGTTTTATTTTGCCAAGTTCATTTGTTTTGTTTTTTTCTTAACCCCCAGTTCCCTTGTACATGAATAACGACCTTGTCATGGTTCATACATCCAGTTCCCTTGTACATGAATAACGACCTTGTCATGGTTCATACATCCAGTTCCCTTGTACATGAATAACGACCTTGTCATGGTTCATACATCCAGTTCCCTTGTACATGAATAACGACCTTGTCATGGTTCATACATTGATAACATATTCCATGACGTAAAATATGTGCGCGCTACAGAGATCTGTTTTTTAAAACTACTTAGTAGTCCCAGAGAACAGGTTTATCTTCCATTAGCGACCGTCTTTTGTCATCCTGCGTCTGATAACTTTGTGATAACATCACTTAGGATAACGCATTTATTTCTAGGGCCTACCGCCATCTTTGTCGTGCATTTATTTCTAGGGCCTACCACCATCTTTGTCGTGCATTTATTTCTAGGGCCTACCGCAATCTTTGTCGTGCATTTATTTCTAGGGCCTACCGCCATCTTTGTCGTGCATTTATTTCTAGGGCCTACCACCATCTTTGTCGTGCATTTATTTCTAGGGCCTACCGCCATCTTTCTCGTGCATTTATTTCTAGGGCCTACCGCCATCTTTGTCGTGCATCTATTAACTAGCGTTGGTCAGTGGATGGTTGATGCCGGATAAAGATCTACAGCAGCTCGGAATCCAAGCACGGAAAAGAAAGGCAAGTCTGAGTGGAAGGAAGTGGTGAGGCATGCCACAGCCCTGTAGCACCACAGAGACGGATGAATGGACTGGGTGGAAGGAAGTAGTGAGGCAGGCCAAAGCCATGTAGCGCCACAGAGACGGATGAATTGTCTGAGTGGAAGGAAGTGGTGAGGCAGGCCAAAGCCCTACATGTGTGGCAGCTCCACATGGATATGATTGTGGATCAGCGGACGCTTCGATTTTGACAAATTACGGATTTAGTGAAGATGTTCATTGAAAGGCCGAGACGCTATTCATCTTTCCTGCTCGTTCATTTTTAATCTAATTAAAAATGAAGTTTTAAAAATTTCATTAAAGTAACATGTTTTAGTTTAACTACACATTGGCGAAGTGGTAAATTTAATGAACTTTTAAACATATATCACTATGAGTATGTTGTGTAGATTGGAGAGCTCATATGTATTGGTATATATGCACCTCTTTTAACACCACTGTTGACCACATATACCATAGACTGTGAATATTGGCAATAGGCTACCTGTCTTAATTCAACATTCACATATTAAAAAAAACAAAACAATGTACATACCTCTACATATAACATGCAGTGCTGGCAATGAGGGTGGCGATATACTAACATAGCCATAACAAACAAAAAATCGTATTTCAACCTTCTGGGAATTAAAGATGAAGTCAATAAAAGCAAGAAACACAAGACTAACCCGGATAGACGGTGATGGAACCGGTCATGCGTGATGTAAATTGTCAACTCCTAACGTCTTCTTGGATTGATTACATTCGTCAGTTCTTTCATACGTTGAAGCGTCGTACTATTCTCACTATCAATTAACAAACTCAACTCCTTTTCATAATAACTATAACTTTAATATCTAAGTAAATATAATAAACATCCTATCACTCCAAGGTTCCACTCAAGACTGCCGCACGACTAAAACATACGTCACAACACTGCATAGACAATACGTCACGACTCAGCATAAAAATACGTCATAAATACAATGGCGGGAAGAGCGTTCACTAACTATAATAGTCAAGCGCGGGAAACACGTTCAACAACTAATGAACATAATATTGAGTCGCAACAATTCCTAATGAACGCTCATACTCGACATACAAATTATCTCGGGTGGCCACCTTAACGTCTTGACCTTAACTTCACTCACAGTTGAATAGAATCGTTACTTCATTGACTAGACTTTAAAAAAAAAAACACATAAAACAAACATTTTTCGTATAAATCCTTCATACAATTTGAAAGAATGTGTTGTCATGGGCAACAAATCGATGTGGCAAGTTTCAGCTCGAAAGCTCGACGGGAAGTCTGTCAATTAGCCGTCTGAAGATTTTGCCCCCTATCCCGCCAAAAACCACATGAACCCTCCTTTTTAATAGTTTCCAAGACCCATATGTTTTCCTTGTTTCCAAGAACCATCTGTTTTTTTCTAGTTTCCAAGAGCCACCTTTTTTTCTTAGTTTCCAATACCATAGATTTTTCCAGTTTCCAACAACCACTTGTTTTCATAGTTTCCAAGACTCTTATGTTTTCGAGTTGCCAAGAACCATCTGTTTTCCAAGTTTGCAAAGTTCATTTGTTTTCCTATTTCCCAAGAATCACTCATTCTTGTTTTTCCTGTCTGATCACAATGCACGAAGTGACACAGATCTCTGTTCAAACACAAACCAATTACCCTCCTGTTTGAGAAAGACTTGAAGTGAAACCTATAATTGCAAACAAATACTAACAATTACTTGTGATTGGAAAGTACACATTTCCCTCTCCCTGTCTGAGGTTGTCCACAGGTGTCAACAAGTCCCATGTTGAATTTCAGGCCATACCTTATGGCAGAATAAAATATTGTCAGCGTCCGTAGTTTACAATTTTAAAGAAGGTGACAAGGAACGTCTCAAGACAGGAGCTGCCCATTCAACGTTTAGAAAATGTATTCTATTATTAATTCAATTAGTACTGGATAGATTTTATTTCAATATGAATAATTCTTTTTTTTTTTTTGCTAACCCTCTGTTTGGAGCAGTTAGGTAAACACTGTGTTTGAGTACTTAAGTAAAACACGTGTCCGGAGTTCTTATCTGAACCATAATTACGTCTGGAGTACTTGTGTAAACCAGCGTTGATGTATAGAGCTAATGTCAAGAATTCAGGCCAGAAGTACGATGTTACTAAATTCTTACTCGATGTGGAGTGGCAAGGAGATGCACCCCAGAATTGTAATTAGTTAAATGGCGTACATGTTTTACGGCACTGCACCGGTTGTTTCTGGCATGAACCTGGATAGATGACGTCAAACAAAGAAACGCTCACAATTTGACTTCGAACAAACTTATTCAGAATGAAAGATCAATGAAAATATAGAAGGAACAAAAAAGAAATGAAAAGAAAAAAAACAAACCAAAGAAGTAAACCATGAAGGGAATAAAGAAATAGTGAATACAAATTAAAGACACAAATTAAAATGCGAAAGAAGATGAGAAAGAAAAAGAAACTATGTTGAAAGGAAAGAAAAATTGAAGGAAAAAAAAAAGAATTAGCTAAATAAAAGAAAGTAATGATTTAAAACAGAATCTACAACAACACGCTGTAGTCGAGTTTTATCTGAATACTTTTAACATTTTATTTATGCTGGTACACTTTAAACAGCTAGAGTACATTTAAAAAGAAAACAACATAAGGCGATCGGATCGGTCTGTCGCAACTGAAGGAACAGTTGGAAACCCCAGAATATCACGACGTCACTCAGACGGTTTAAAAAAACAAACAAAATCATGAACAAATGAACAACAAGGTTCTTGAAGATGATCAGTGTCAAAAAAATTAAATCCTTTATAATAACGTCGCTTTTGTTGGCAGGTGGCTGGCTGTCTGACTGCGTGAGGAAATCTTCGGGACGGCTCATTGGCCCACTTGGCGTCAACCTACTGAGCTGAAACTTGGCACGTAGACTCGCTGTCGTTGACAAGACACTCTATCAAGTTTTTATCCCCAACCGTCCCAAACCCAAATTGTCCGTTTTCCTGTTTTTCCCTTTTTTTTTCAAGCGGAAGATAAAATGAAATTCACGATAACTGCGCTAAATGAGGTTGGGTCATTGGAATATTAATATAGTTCAGTGGGCGTGAAAAAATGTGCTGTTGCAGGCCTTGGGAAAGGGGGGGGGGCACTAATTGGGATTCTAATAAAGTGCGTTAATTGAATCCATGTTTTGTCTAATTTTTTATCCCTAACCCCCATCGCTCGATATTACATTTTATAAAGGATTTATACGACAAAAATTTGATTTTATGGGTTGTTTAATCACCAGAAACTTTACGACAGCAACATGAAAAAACCAAAGCACAAAAACTATGCGTGGAAAGCGTTAACGACATCGAGATGTTTTTACCAAGAAAGGATTATAGAGCTGTGTGGGAGGTTGGGGCAATTGTATCATTGAAAACAAAAGGCAAGTCCATCCGCTAGGCTATTAAATTAAGAGGGAGACTGTTCCAGAATATTGCAAGGACAAAGTGACGAGGTTATGGGCACAGAACTTGGCAGCGTTAATTTAGATGCTAATGCACTGAGGAGAATTTAAAATGGAAATGAGGTCGCAGAAAAAAAACAAACAAAAAAGTTGGAGGATATTGTTTCGTTTTTATTTAAAGATGTTAATATTTTAAGAAATTGTGGAGACTCTTTCTCTGATAAAAAAGATGGAGCAATTCTTCTCCTAAAAAAACATGACGCAACTCTGATAAATGTGGGGTTGACGTGCTCATACTACCAACAGATCACTTTTCGTGGCTCGTGTTGTAATTTTTTTGACGTGCTCATACTACCGACTGATCACTTTTCGTGGCTGAGTGGTAATATTTTTGACGTGCTCCTACTACCAACAGATCACTTTTCGTGGCTGCAGTGGTAGTATTTTTGACGTGCTCCTACTACCAACAGATCACTTTTCGTGGCTGGAGTGGTACTTTTTTTGACGTGCTCCTACTACCAACAGATCACTTTTCGTGGCTGAGTGGTACTTTTTTTGACGTACTCATACTACCGACTGATCACTTTTCGTGGCTGAGTGGTAATATTTTTGACGTGCTCCTACTACCAACAGATCACTTTTCGTGGCTGGAGTGGTAATTTTTTTGACGTGCTCATACTACCGACTGATCACTTTTCGTGGCTGAGTGGTACTTTTTTTGACGTGCTCATACTACCGACTGATCACTTTTCGTGGCTGAGTGGTACTTTTTTTGACATGCTCATACTACCGTCTGATCACTTTTCGTGGCTGGAGTGGTAATTTTTTTGACGTGCTCATACTACCAACAGATCACTTTTCGTGGCTGAGTGGTAATTTTTTTGACGTGCTCATACTACCAACAGATCACTTTTCGTGGCTGGAGTGGTACTTTTTTTGACGTGCTCATACTACCAACGGATCACTTTTCGTGGTTGGTGTGGTACTTTTTTTGACGTGCTCATACTACTAACAGATCACTTTTCGTGGCTGATTGGTACTTTTTTTCCAACAGATCACTTTTCGTGGCTGAGTGGTACTTTTTTTGACGTGCTCATACTACCAACAGATCACTTTTCGTGGCTGAGTGGTACTTTTTTTGACGTGCTCATACTACCAACAGATCACTTTTCGTGGCTGAGTGGTACTTTTTTTGACGTGCTCATACTACCAACAGATCACTTTTCGTTGCCCGTGTGGTCTTTTTTATGAAAAAAAAATGTTGTATTTAAAACAATTGGAATAAATAATGGGATTCCTATTTAATATCTTATTACGTAATGGAAGTGAATTCATTATGGTATTTTTTTTAAAATTAAAATATTTAAAACTAGACGACTATGAAAGCGTTCCTAAAGAAAATATCCAAAATTTAAAAAAAACTTGGATTTTTTTTAAATGGCATGCCAAGTGTGATTATAATTAATTACTTTGAGAATGCAGTGTCAGAAATATTTTTGTCTTCAAACTCATTTTCCATATTGATGTCGCACAAATTTAATCTTTAAAAAAAAAAAAATATTTCATGGTCCAGGTATTTGGAACACAATAACTTTCAAACAAGAATACGTCCTGTTAGTTTAGTTGCGTGGGTTAAAATAAATCTATATCACATACCCCTGTTCAAATTTAAGTCATAATACACGTTTTTATTTTTATTAATATTTGTAATCTTCTTTACTGTCACCAACTAAATCAAAATTATATGCTCCGTCGTTTCAGATAAGACGCAGATATTTTATGTTAAAATATATGGAAAAGTGTTCGATTTTAAAAAAAAAAACAACAATATCAACTGATCCCTAAAATGTCTTTATTTTAAAGATTTCATACGAACATTCGTTGCAAAAATAAAACCAAATATATAATTTCTTTTTGACGAAGGATTTTTTTTTTTTTACATTTGAAAAAGAAAAAAAAAATTTTAAAAAAAAAAAACAACAATATCAACTTATACCTAAAATGTATTTATTTTAAAGATTTCATACGAAAATTCGTTGAAAAAATAAAACCAAATATATAATTTCTTTTTGACGAAGGATTTTTTTTTTTTTACATTTGAAAAAGAAAAAAAAAATGCAGCCTAACCACAGCGTCTGAAACTAAATGCGTATGTTTGACTGGAGTTAGTGGTCATACCGACCTTATTCCCCACCCCCCCCCATCCCGATCTCTCACTCCCAAGACTTATAATTACATTCAAAAAATAAATCCTCTCCTGTTGTGACATTTGATTAACAGAGGGTCAGGTGCCTCAGCCTACGTCTGACATTCATTAACCTGGATTTGGGAGGGACCTGGCTGGAGACGGGAAGCGGTACAATGTCTCCACGGAAGCCCTGGTTGTGCCCGGATCTGGGCATCGGGTGTGTTCACACTTCAGGGGTGGGGGGGCTGTATTGATGTAGTCACGGTACCTTTATAGGTGACCGTTGCAAAACGTGCTTTGGACGCTTTTTTCTCTAATCGTTCAAACAAGTGGGAAGGATTTGATTTTCAATACTGTCATCGTTGGGGAAATATCTGATTAAAATTTGACACCCTTAGTGGAAATTTTGAGGATTGAAGTGGGGCACCCTTAGTGGAACATAGGGGGATTGAAGTGGGGCACCCTTATTGGAACATAGGGGGATTGAAGTGGGGCACCCTTAGTAGAACATAGGGGGATTGAAGTGGGGGTACCCTTAGTAGAACATAGGGGGATTGAAGTGGGGGCACCCTTAATAGAACATAGGGGGATTGAATCGGGGCATAAATAGTTAAGTTACAATGTTTGAAAACGCACCGTTCTGAAAAAATGCTTGCTATAAACTCGTGGCCAAAAATAACTTTGATTTCAATAATATATATTTTTTCTTTTACTCTCTATATATCTTAAGATTGTTCAATTTAATCTTGTTGGGATAATGCTATTATGACTTCACTTTCCATGGAACCCATCTGTAAATCTGGGAGAATGAACGTGCCAGTTTTGGTTGTGATTCATGTTTGTGCTTTCTTCTGATAAGTCTGCCCATTAACAAACAAACAAACGCACTGACACTGATGTTGATACAGTAGATGATCATTTCTCTTCAATGGTCGTTATTTTCAATGGTCAGTCATATTATTGTATTATTGTTTGTTTTTTTTTTGTTATCGTAGTAGTGTTGTATATTTGAGTTGGAAACATATCAGTCCGATAGTTGATGTCTTTATCAGTTCTGGGGAAGGTAACCATTCGTACTATTTAAACCACGACAGTGCTGTTGTTTTGTTTTTTTTTGGGGGGGGGGGG